>MCJB01037995.1:163688-189229 GCA_002018475.1 Nicotiana obtusifolia
CCCCCCAAACACACACAGACCAAAACCCCCTGACCCCCTGAATGGGCATTGTTCTTTAATTTCTGCGGTTAATCCTTGCTTGTAGCAGTGAATATTATACTATTAGGCATTAGCTAATGAGTAGCTGGATTTGTTGCTTACCAGGACAAAGAAGGGATACCTCCTGACCAGCAGAGGCTGATTTTTGCTGGAAAACAGTTGGAAGATGGTCGAACTCTGGCTGATTACAATATCCAGAAAGAATCAACACTTCACCTGGTTTTGAGGCTCAGAGGAGGAACTATGATTAAGGTGAAGACTCTCACTGGAAAGGAAATTGAGATTGATATTGAACCCTCAGACACCATTGATCGAATTAAGGAACGGGTTGAGGAGAAAGAAGGAATACCTCCTGTGCAGCAAAGGTTTGCTTCTCTTCTGTTTACTTGGTTTTTCACTGTATATTTGTGATCTTTGTTGTACATGTGCTCCTCTTAACCTTGTGGCCAAAAAGAAAAAGTATTTTGCTGTTTCTATAATACTGTGTGCCTGGCCTAGAAGCTTGTTGGTAAAATTCTTTTGAGGGTGTAGTGTTCTCTCTGCTACTTCTAGCATCCCTTTAATGATAATGTTTGCAATGCTCCATTTTCCACTTGTAGTTACGTACCTGTTTCCTAGAATTATAACCCCAATACTTCTCTCAAATGACAGTGAATGCAAGATAACAATAGTCACTAAACACAGGATATTAACATTCAGATATCTGTATGATTTTTCTTGGATACTTTTCGATATGGATGCTTGGTTGTGAAATTGAATGTGAACCTCTCAATTAAGTTTTTTATGCTACTCCCTCCATCTCAATATATGTGATGGTGTTTTACTGTGCACGGAGTTAAGAAAGAAAGACTTTTGAAACTTGTAGTCTAGAATAAGCCATAGATAGTTGTGTGGCTATGAATCATCTCATTGAAGGTAAAATGGGCATTTTAAAGTTAAATTTGTTACTAAATATAGAAATATGTCATTCCTTTTGAGACTGACGGAAATGGAAAGAGTGTCACATAAATTGGGACGGAGAGATTATGTTGTATACTTATAAGTTAAATTCTGGTAAGTCTAGTTATGATGTGTTTTACTTAAGAACTCAAGTATGGCTTCAAAGCTGGTAAATTGAACAAATATGTTTTAACCAGATTTCTGATATTGGCAGTTGGGATCTGCTTCTTTGCTGTTAAAGACCAGTACATGTAATATTCAGAACTGGCCTTACAGACCTGAATCTGCATTTTAAGAGTGTTGTCTGAAAAATTCAGCAGGTCAATATATCGTCAGCCATTTCCTAACAGGCTAATTTCATCGTTGACCACTGTCATTCACCGAACACAATGATGGGCATCCGAGTTGGTTGATCACAATCTCGTATCTGTTCCTTGAAAATGAAAGAATGCATGGGAATTTTGCATCTTTAAAGGTCTTGCTAGTGAAGTGTTATAATTTTTATAATATGAAAATGTCGACTGCTTTGTGCTCCTTTTCTTTGTTTTGTTTTTTAATTCTTTTGTTGGTAATGATAGTGAGTGCCGTTATGAAAGGCCTTTGCTACCTTTCTTTCTCGCCCTCCCATCTGTTTTCAGGTTTGATATAACATAGAGGATGAGAACTATCATGAATCACATCTTCGGCAAATTTTTTACAACTTCTTGTGGTGTTTTAATGATCATTAAGTACTTTATGGACTGGGAAGTACCATATTCATGGTTTGTAGAAATTCGTGTGTCTGTATTTAAAATTTTCACCAGATTTAGCTCTATCTTAGTTTGTTAGCTATAAGGACAAAAAGCCAGCAACTATGGGAGTTTGATCTAATGTTATTCGATGTAAATATTCATGCCAGCTTCATAATTTACCTGTACTGCTAGCTGCACTGGTTCTATGGTCATTGTGTTCTTACCAACTTCTTAATTAACTTATAGTACTAGGTATGCTGGTTTCCCCATTTATCTATTTGAGGCAATTGTTATACCAGTCATATGTGTGGTTTATTGCAGGCTTATTTATGCTGGAAAGCAGCTAGCTGATGACAAAACCGCTAAGGATTACAATATTGAAGGAGGTTCTGTTCTTCATCTCGTTCTTGCATTGAGGGGTGGTAGTCTTTAGATTGCTCCAAATTTGGGTAAAAATGTGCAACCTTTATCCATAAATTTATCATGACAGTTCTCTTTTTGTTTTCTTTTTACCTTTTCTCATGTAAAACATGAAAACTTGGTTAAAGCTGACTAGCTGAGATTGGTTTCCCGTTATAAACGTGGAATGGTGCTTGCATTCTTATTTTTAACTCCCATGGCACTGGTTGCATCAATTATTGAGATGTTTGGGTCCCCAATAGGTAATAAGTGGATACTTAGTGAGCCATGTCGCCCTAATTCACCATACCAATCCTTTAGAATGAAATCCCCTTGTCCGTTTTGGTTTGACTGTGGAGGACTGGCTTCTGAAATATCTTTGTGAAACTGCGCAAAGATATTGATATCACTTATGTGCAGAAGGCCTTTGAATCCAAAGTGATACAGGAAAACCCCTTTCCCCAGTCGCTATCATGGTCGGTGAAGAGAATGATATGGTCTCCTCCTCACTTTGTTCAACAACTCTTGAAATAGACTGGCCTTTTTTGTTCATTCAGAAAATTTCAAGTATGAACGACATAGTACCAAAGTGTATCTAGTGTGCACCCAATAAAAAAGTACAACCACCCCAACAACAAGAATAAGGGGATATCGTACAAGTGTTTGGCCCCTCGGGGGGTGAGGGGAACGGGGCTGCATTTCCTACCTACCGATCCACCTAATAGGTTAAGTGACTATCCAACGAAGTTGGTAGATACTTGTAGCATTGGAGGCGCATCCCATTAGTCAATGTACAACAATTCCGATTCAGTACATTTGCTTGCCTGCCAAATTTATGTCAGATAAAACTGCTACGCCGTCTGATTTAATTTATTTGACATATTTGACTAGATACCGTGTTTAAGAAGAAAAAAAAGATTTTTGAAACTTGTAATCTTAAATATACCATAACATTTGTGTTGCTATAAAATTTCGAAACTTGTGTCTTAAATTTGTTATAATATTCTTTCTGTTATTCTCAACTTTTGTACTCCAGTAAACAAGGAAAATAACTTGGTTAAACAATCGTCGCTGCTGCTTCTAGACTGTGTGGCAAAATGATTTTGCATAATTCCGTCAGTTTGAACTTCCTCTTTTGCTATTTTTTCGTTCATTAGTTTCGTAGTTTCTCTAAGGTTTCTGCTTGAACTTATTGAGTAATTGAGGTTGGGTGCTGGGTTGAGTAGTGAAAAGATATTAATTAAAGTAGAGCAGAAAAAAAGGAGAGTTTGGAACTGGGACCCACAAAAGCCACATGTCCGAAAATAAAAAAAAGGCTCCTACAACTAGTGTATGATGCACAGAATAAAACTTTTTAGCTACTCGAGTTGAGTAGTGAGAAAAACAATTGACGGGCATGATTTCTGATGTATAAGATTTTGAGGGTGTTTCGCTAAGCTTATCAACGCGTATAGTAAAATTAGAAGTGCTTACAAGTTTAAATAAGACTATTTATTCACCCCCATCTGATCAATTTTTATCTTATAAGCCCTTTAGTTTGATAAAATTTTACTATTTTATCCCTAGTATTATTTTATTGGTCCAGAAATACCCTTACTCAAATAAAACCCCTAACTTCATTCTTTCACTTTTTCACGACTTTTCTCGTAAACCAGAAAATCTGCCTCCCCCATAAAGAAACAATCGAGTTCTAAAGCTCTTCTATACATCAAATCAGTAGTCGAGAAAGTTTTCTTGTTTATTAGTTAACTCTTCTTCTCGTCTTCTTTACTTTATTAAATTCGTTTGCTTTGTCTTTTCAAGAAAGAACGTGATTATTTTGCATACTGAAGTTCTGAATCCTTCTTCATCTTGGTAGAATTTTCATACTTCATATTATCCCTTCGGATGTCTGTTTTTTCTATTTTCAGTTTTGTCTATACTACTCCAGTAAATACTCAGATTTTGCGTACTATTTAAGTATGTTTTACTAACAAACTTTAGTTGAATTATTAATTTTATTTATATTATAGCTTATGAACGGATTTTAGTGTATCATTAAATAATTTACATTTAAAAAACAAATTTATCTAATCAATTTTGTATTAAAAATAAAATGAGACATAATTATTTTGTATGTGAATCAATCAATCTGTAGTTTAAAATCTTGTAAAAATCACTTATTCCCTCCGTTCAGTTTTACTTGTCCATTATTGACTTTACATACCCCTTAAAAAATAATAAACAAAGTGCATAATTTACCATGATACCCATATTAATTGGTGTATAGTCTTGATGGATCTGGAAAATGATTTGGAATGAGTAATTACTGCTAAGAGAAAAATAGGAAAAATAAATTATTTTTCTCTTGATATGCGAAAAGTGACAAGTAAAAATGAAAATTTATTTTTGGTATACTTAACAACTAAAAGTGAATGGAGGGAGTACTATTTTAAGGGCGTTTAAGGTATTTTTGTTTCACAGAAAAATGTGTTTATCAATACTTCTTTGTCAGACACTTCAGTTACTTATTATCAATTTCAGCATTTTTATTCAAATACATAATTACTCATTTATTAAATTAGCTTCAGCACTTAATGCCTATCAACTGTTTTATATGGGCAGCCAAACAGGCTCTTAAACAGCTTTTGAAAAATAAAAATATGAACTTGCTATAATGGTTATTCGTACGAACAATATAATATAGAATGTGGGTAGCAGAAGCTTGATGCGTGTCTACATAGGAAATCCTTCTTATTAAGACTTCGTAACACAAAAAAGCCAAATGCTGGTGTATAGCAGGAGATGACTAACCCAGAATGATGAGAAGTTTTCAATAATATTAGGTTGCCAACACTGAAAAAAAGCATTAAATGAGTTGGTATCCCCGACTCATTACTTTCATATGAACAAAAATAGCCTAGACTAATGGTGGTGGTGGTGGTGCTCACTAGTCACTGTTTACATAATTAGTTTAACTTGGAATTGGATAAAGCAGCTAATAATTAAAGAATAAGAAGGTGGATTCTACTCTGTTATAATAATGTAAAGCCACTCATGTTCAGCAAGCTGGTAACCTATATCGCTTATCGCTAACGGCCTAACCCACACTCAATTTCTGCAACTTGGCGACGTATTGACATTTTAATTTATTTCACTCCTCTTTTCACAAAAGAAAAACAAACTTATACGAGTATTATCCTTCACAATTTTTCATGAAAAAAAAAAGGTTTAACATGACTTTGTACAATTTAAATAGAAGAAAATAACCCTACAAATATTTCTTGTAGGAGTATTTTATTTTCAAATCTTTTTCATATAAACTAAAAATAAATATCCCTTAAGAGATACCACATTCATCTACTATTTTAATTACTCGTGTGATCAAACTTATATTGTACAATAAATATATCTCCCAATATTAGCAGAGTTAAAGGAGTATAAATTTCTAAGAGAAAATGATCCTGATCACTTCAAATTATAAAAGTGCTTGCTCGTCATCCTAGGATGGACAGATCGGATAGTGACCTACATGTACATTCTCTTAGATCAGCTACGGCAGAGGGAATGCAACATGCTTCTTCTTCCTTATACTTGTTGAAAGGCATGCCTCATGCAGCTAACAAGACAAATGGAGTACCCCCTTCTATATTTCCTTTTTGCCTTTTTTTTTTTAAGGGAGTCTTAGAGCAGTGGAATCAACCACTAATATTTGCGTTAGGATAGGCCATTCCCCAAACTCTGTGCGAATGCTGCCTTTTTTTTTTTTTTGGCCTCTTTCTTGGTTAAAATCTAAAAAAGGAGTGCGTATTCTCGGTCTAAGTGGTGCAAAATTGTAGATGCTTCATACTAAGACAAAAAAATGAGGTGTATATGTATGGGGTAATATTGATTGATAAAAGATGGTCGAATGGTAAAATGACGCGTGAAACTGAAGATAGGCAAAGTACGAGTTGGCAAAACAACCAATACCGGATAAAACGTGTGTGACCGGTACCGAATAAATTCTGAAGGAAACGTAGTCAACGATAGAAGTTCAAAGGTTTGCCATCAGATAACATTCAGTGAGGGAATATTTGCTAACATTAAATGAGTGGTCATTTGCAGAGAATATTTGCATTCAAGGACTGTCGTTATATGTTCATCAATGACTCTTTTATTATCATTTAAAAGGATTTTGATCCTATAATCTTGTTTCCCTACGTAGAGCTATAAATAGCGGGGTAAACAGCCATTGTAAGCACATGAAAATATTATGTACAAAAAAGCTATACTTTACTATTTTGCTCTTAATTTAACAACTTTATCATCGCTTTATTATTATTATTATTATTATTATTATTATTATTATTATTATTATTATTATATTTTCACCTCTGCTCTGAGAAAGAATGAGTTCGGAACCAGGCCTATTATCTTCTTTAATTTTAGTTGTTAAATCTTAGTTTTACTCTTATTTCTTTATTACTTATTTAGATCAAATCGATCCACTTGTCTATAAACCACTTTACAAATTCAATTGTACTGTTTTACGAATAAATAGTTTGGCGCCCACCGTAGGGCAGAGAAAGCTGCACAATTTCTTTGATTGATTCATTTATTCCTAACAAGTTTTAGTTCTTTTCTTAGTAAAAACCAGATATGGCAGCTAATGATGTCAACAACACATACAATATTGAGGCACGCGAAGAATTGTCTGAACGTGATGGCTCAATCAGTGAGACTCGCAATGAAAGGGACAAGACGACCCGGGTTTGAGAAGGTCAATATCCTTGGCATGTGCGGGAACCAACTCCCGATGATGCGGAGGAGGAACATGTCTTGGAAACGGTCAGACTCATGGGTGAACAACATAAAGCAATCATGGATCACCTTTCAAGGAAGGATAGGGTGATGACAGAGTTAAAGCAAGCGTTGTCAGGTGCCTCCAATAATGCTAACAGAAGGGGCCCGATTCCCCCATTGTTCCTGCTAATCAAACGGCTCAGAGAATCGATAACAACACCTCCCAGGGGTGAAGTCGGTTACGACGAAGCCGGAGGAACCGGAAGCGGATCAGAGAATAACAATGGGAGTGATCTTTTGAAAACTGAGCTTATGAGGTTCATGAGAGAAATGAACGAACGGATGGATCAGAATGCGAAGGAGTTTCACGCTCGGATGGATCAAATTCCGGGCGCGCCACCGATGCTCAAAGGTCCAAATTCGAAAAAATAGACATAGTTGCCGTTTAAGCCAAATGCAGCACTAGAACTAATTCCAAAGAGATTCAAGATGTCGGACATACCAAAATACAATTGGACTTCGGATTCACAGGAGCACATCACAACCTACACTATGACAGTGAAAGGAAACGATTTGGCTCACATGAGATCGAGTCAGTTCTGTTGAAAAAGTTTGGTCAAACCCTCACAAAGGGGGGGGGGGGCCCTGACATGATACTCTCTCTTACCTGAGTATTCAATTGATTCTTTTGAGGTGCTTGAAGACTCGTTCATAAGGCCCATGCTAGAGCAAGAAAGGTTCAGGCCAGAAAGGCAGACATATTCAGGATTGCGCAGGGCAAATCCGAGCTGCTGTAAGAATTTGTGATTCGGTTCCAGAAAGAAAGGATGCTGCTACTGGCGGTTCCAGATGAGTGGGCAGCGGGGGCATTCACAAAGGGTCTAGATCCACTGAGTTCTGATCCCTCCCGAAAACTGAAGGAGAGCCTGTTGACCTGAGCAGTTTTGGTTTTGATGATTGACAAAGGAACACATGCATGAACCAGGTCTATGGACAATATATACAGGTGACAGATAGAATCAAGAAAAAGACATGCACGTTAAAGGGATAAGTATAAGTGGTTATATTTGATATTCCCTGAATGAAAAGGTTGCATAATTGATAAGGAGCAGGACTCCTTACATGAAGAGAACTCTATCCAAGATAAGAAAAAAGTTAGAAGTTGAAGATAATTAGAACTCTTCCACCAAGAAAGAATAAAGCATTAGAACTCTAGTCAATCTTTATTTACAAAGTCTATATATATCAGTTGTATTCTCTTTTACAGGTGATGCACACGTACTGAAGTTAATCAATAATTGAGAGTAAATTAGCAAAGCATTTTGTGAGCAATTCCTGTGAATTTTAACTGTGTGATCCTGAACTGCACAAACTAGATTGAAGAACCATCTCCATAAAGAGTTTTAGGTGTCTTTCTTTATTTCTAGTTCAAAGTGTAGTAGACGTTTTGAGTTGTACCTTTCAGCTTTTTTAGAAGCAAATTGTACTAGGTGCCTGAGTTGTATCATTCAAGTTAGAGTTAACTTGAAGTAGTCACGATAGCCTGTGGCGTGTTGCTACAAGGGTTAGAGTTAATCTTTATGTTTGCAAGAGATTGTAAACTCGAGTTGTTTTGTTCAAGCTAGAGTTAACTTGAAGCAGTCGCAACAGCTTGTGGCTGGTCGCTTCAAGGATTAGAGGTAATTCTTAGGTTTGTAAGAGTTTGTAAACTTTGTTGTTGGCTCAGAGTTGTAGTAAAGTGTTTGGAAAAAATCCTACTGCGTAGTAGGTTGTGGTTTTTCACCTTTTTGAGCGAGGTGTTTTCCACGTAAAAATCCTTGTGTTCTTTCTACATTATTTATTCCGTAGCTGTAGTGTAAGGAATACGTAGAAGAACGAGGTCCTTCGATAATACAGTGTACGCGCAAATTCAGCATCACACAAATCATCCCCCTCTTTTGTGGTATTAAAGTATAAAACATCAATTGGTATCAGAGCAGGTTATCCTTGAAGAGGCTAACACCTTAGGAAAAGATCAAGATGAGTGCACGACCTGAAAACTGTGAAGGGCAATCCACCACTAGGCCACCGCTATCCAATGATCACTACTATTCTTTGTGGAAATAGAGAAGAGATCACTTGCAGTTGAACGATGGATGCTTTAAATGTGGTAAAAAGAACCACATTATCAAGAACTGTCCTATGTGGGAAGTCGAGTGGAAAAATGAGAGATTTAAAAGAAGAAACATAAAGAAGAAACATGTTCATGATAAGAAGAAATACAACAAAGGGTCATCCAAAGCAATGGTTGCTGCTTGGGAAGACAGTTCAGATGAGGAAATTGATGATGATGATGATGCTGAACGATCTCTTATAGCAATTGAAGAATCTGAAGATGAACACGATGAAGAACCTGAGATAAGTTTTCTGGACCTAAAGGATAAAATTAAATTCCTTTCTAAAGATAGACTATCTGAATTATTGCTAACTTTAATTGATGAATCTAAGAATATAAATTTTGAAAAAGAATAGTTGTCAAAAGAGTGTAACTTTTTAAAAGAAGAATGTAAAAACCAGGAAATAAACGCTTGTAAAATTGAAAAGGAAAATACTGTTTTGAAGAACCAGGTTCATGTACTTGGTACAACTGTCTTAGAGCTTAGATTTTAAAATATAAAGTTAAAGTTAGGGACAAGAAAAGAGATAGCCAATGATATACAACTCAACCTAGAGGATGCAAGTATGGTATATAGACAATGGTTGCTCAAAACACATGACAGAAAATAAGAAAAGATTCCTTTCACTTGTGGCCTTTAAATGAGGTAATGTCTCCTTTGAAAATGGAGAGAAATGTGAGATTATTGGAGTTGGGAGGTAGGAAAATCATACTCTCACTCAATTGAGAATGTCTACCTGATAGATGGATTGAAATACAGCTTGATAAGTATCTTACAACTGTGTGATAGAGGAAACATGGTAGCTTTCACCTCTACAAAATATTTTATAATTAATCTTACCACTAACAAAATAGTTTTGCAGGGAAAAGAGTGAAAAATATTTATGTGGTGGATTTGTCCACACTTTAAGAAAATAAACTCACTTGCTTGAGTGTCATGGACGGTGATCCCCTCCTTTGGCATAAGAGACTTGGACATGCTAGTCTAAGTCAACTCAACAAACTAGTCTCCAAGGACTTGGTGATAGGGTTGCCTAACATTAAGTTCAACGAAGATAAACTTTGTGAGGCTTGTGCAAGGGGGAACCAGGTAAGATCTTCTTTCAAAAGCAAGAAAATTATGAGTACTACCAGGACGATGGAACTGGTCCATATGGGTTTTTGTGGACCAATGAGAACATTGAGTAGAGGTGGTAAGAGATATGTTATGGTGCTTGTTGATGATTACTTTAGGTTTACTTGGACACTGTTTTTGAAATCTAAAAGATGAAGCATTTGACATGTTCACTTTATTTGTTAGAAAAACTCAGAAACAACTAGGTAATTAACTTGCATCAATTAGGTCTGATCATGGTACTGAATTTGATAATGCTAAATTTGCTGAATTTTGTGATGAGCATGGCATAGATCATAAAATTTCTACTCCTAGGACTCCACAACAAAATAGAGTAGTTGAAGAAAAAGAATAGGACATTAGAAGAAATGCCTAGGACTATGCTTCTTTCTAGTAAACTGCCTCATAGCTTATGGGCAGAAGCTGTGAACACTGCATGCTATATCATAAATAGGTGCATGACTAGACCTCTGGTTAAGAAGACTCCCTATGAGTTGCTTAAAGGGAAAAAGCCAAATATATCCCACCTTAGGGTATTTGGAGCAAGTGCTTTGTGCACAATAATGAAAAAGATTCCCTAGGTAAGTTTGATCCCAGAAGTTATGAGGGGGTATTCTTGGGATATTCTTCACATTGTAAAGCTTATAATATTTATAACAAAGAACTATGTGTGTAGAAGAAAGTGTACATGCGGTTTTTGATGAAACTAACATTCTTTCTGAGAGGTAGGAACATGATGATGAAGCAATTGGCTGGTAGGAAACTCAAGTGAAACCACAGCCCAAACTGAAGCTGCACTAGTAGAAGAAACAGGTGATGGAACAGGTCCTTCCACCCAGGACAACCTGACAGAGGAAACTGACTAGAGAGGAACTAGTCCTCAAACCTCGAGGGAACCTATCAATGAACATATTCCTCAGCAACAAAGCCAGGAAGGAACATCCAAAGAAATTGACACTCATATTGCAATATCCATATAATTGGAGTTGGATGAACCTGATTCATTAGTTGATCAGAAAATGTATAGGAAAATGATTGGATCTTTGTTATATCTCACTGCTAGTAGACCTGACATTGTTTCCAGCGTAGGCCTTTATACTAAATTTCAGGAGAATCCAAAGGAGTTCCACCTGAAGGCTGTCAAGAGGATCTTGAGATACTTAAAAGGCACAACTCATTTTTGTCTATGGTATCCAAAAGGTAGTAGTTTTAATTTAGTGGGATATGCTGATGTTGATTATGCAAGTTTTCTAGTGGATAGAAAAAACACTTAAGGTATGTCACGTTTTCTTGGCACGTGTCTTGTATCTTGGGGCAGCAAAAAGAAAATTTTGTGACCTTATCTACTGCTGAAGCTGAGTATGTGGATGTTGCCTCATATTGTGCTCAAATATTGTGGAGTAAAGAGAAATTAATGGACTTTGGAATTGAGGTAGAATGTATCCATATTTTTGTGACAATACTAGTTCAATCAGTATGACCCAAACCCGATCTATCACAAAAGAACTAAGTAGATAGATGTGAGGCATCGTTTTCAAAGGGATAATTTTGAGAAGTGTTTGATCACTGTGGAATTTTGTAATACTCATAAGGAAATTGTTGATATCTTCACAAAATCTTTGAGTAGGGGTCACTTTGAAAGGAACATGTTAGAATTAGGGATGGTTAAGGTCACCTAAAAGAAACCGGTTCTAACTAAATGATTGGTTAGATAATTTGTGAATTTTGTGAATAATTAGATTAGATATTGCTCATTCTCATGCTTTTATTAGTATAGTATTGTACCATGTGCTAAAATATCTCACTGATGTCTAATGATATTACCCTTATTTTCTTAGAAAAAATTAGTTTTACACAAGAGAACTTTCAGTGAAGAACTTGGTTCATCGACCGTATAAAGTATGTATTCTACACTCCGCATAATTTGAAATAACTGCATATGGATCAGGAACTGAAAAGAGCCCCACTTTATCCCAAATTATATTTGAACAAATTAGTTACAA
The DNA here is from genome assembly GCA_002018475.1 of Nicotiana obtusifolia. Lineage (NCBI taxonomy): Eukaryota > Viridiplantae > Streptophyta > Magnoliopsida > Solanales > Solanaceae > Nicotiana > Nicotiana obtusifolia. The sequence continues at coordinate 175,833 of MCJB01037995.1, forward strand.
ACGAATAAGTTTCACCTAGAGTCCCACGCACCATAATTGCCGAAATATTTGGGGAAGAGTCCAATGTCTTTTCAAACTGAAACTTCCAATGTGATTAGACTTCTAGACTTTAAAAAAGAGCCATTGTACACTCAACCTTTCCCTCTTTAAATTGATCTGACCTTACCCTATTATCTCAAATTTTTTTGAAAGATCAAAATCTCCAAAACCTCAAAATTCTCTCAATTTCTCTCTAGTTTCTGAATTGATCAAATGGAAAACACCTATGAGAATTCCAAAAACTATGAAATCCCTTCTCACCATCCAAAGAACCTTCACCCACACTTTCAACCACCCAAACCCCCAAGAAAAAGCATATCAAATAATTATATATAAAGTAGTAGCAAGTAAAGAACAAGCCAAGAAATTGAATGAGAAGCTACTAGTCAGTCAAGTAGAAGAACCACAAAATTTCGATAATTCTTTTTGGTCTGCAACGGAGGGGGGAAGAATTAGTGTCTTCTGAAACTGAACAGGTAAACTCTATGTTTTCCACCGCTGAGTTTGGTTTTGAAATTGCAGAAAATCTTGAGAATCTATTTGTTTTGGTTGGTTCTATGTCTAGTATTGAAAAGGGAAATGTTGTTATTGTATACATTGGTGGTAATAATAAAAAATAAAAATAAAAAGAGAGCGAGGGTGTTAAAGTAGATGTGAAGGGGAAATGGAGAATAAAGAGTGATTGGAGCTCCTTCACCCACTCTTGTTGGTTTGACTGAAGAAGCTGGAGCAATGATTGTATGGAGTAAAGAGATTAGTGATAATGAGGGGACTATAAATGAAAGTATGGGGATAGAAACACAAGAGATAGATGCTAGTTCTTGTGATAGAAGTGCAGTAGAGGGGTGGATAGGTTAAAGAAACAGTGTCATGAACCAGTTCCTTCTCTTGCTAAAAATAGACAAGATCCCCTTCATGGTTTGCTGCAAAAGGCGTCAGATAGTTACAATCAATAAAAAGGAAGAGCAAAGTTGGAAAGACTGCAGAAAAGGGCATGGGTGGCACTAAAAGAAAGAGTGCTCCTTCTACCTTGTAGCAACTCCTCCCACAAGAGGAAGAACTATTAGAAGCCAGAGAAAGCAGAGAGAGGCCAATGTAAAAAGGGCGCTGAGAGTGCCAAGAAAGTTGCTTGGAAAGGAAAGAAAAAAGGCAGGTAAGCCAAGTGGAGTAGTCCAGATTGAGGAATGAACCGGTTCTTGAACATAAATATGAAGATATGAAATTACCCACATCTAGTGCCAAAAAGAGAAAGATCTCTCAAAATAATTCTCAAGAAATAGAGGTTGAGGCTGAGGGCTCAATTGTGTCTAAAGAACTAGGTCTACCAAAAGGAACAAGGAGGCTCAATTAGTGGAAGAAAATGGCTAAGGATGCTGAGATTGAAAGGCTGAAGAAAAGATTGGATGAAGTAGAGGCTGAGAGACTCTCTCAAGTGTGAGCTTGCAAAGTAGAAGGAGAAGAATGATGGTATTCTTCAAGATATGCTGAAGCTGTTTCAAGCCAAGAAACAAGAACCTGGTCCTTCCCAGTCCTAAATTCTTCCTAGCCCGTTTGTAACCAGTGACCCAAGTGGGATTGTTTTTGTTTTTTTTTTTGCTCATGGTTCTGTGTTTTTATTTCTTCTTATGCCTTGTGGTAGTATCTTATCAATCAATGAAATTCACTTCTTTTGCTCTAATCATTTGTTGATATTTCTTAGATGACTAATATCCTTAGATTGAAAAAGAGAAAATTGAATCCATGATTGCATTTGAAGTAGCCCCAGTGGCAATGAGTAATATCTGTTAAAATCTGGTTACTTAACTTAATTATGAAACTTTTCGATGATGCCAAAAGGGGGAAGATAAGGTGTGCATTTGATTTGGACTGTGATGTTTATAACCTAATGAACTTGGTCCTTGATGATTTGTGACTTTAAATGGAAAGTGTTCTGACATTGTGTTTGATGTTGAGATGAGTTGAAACAAGTTAGGTTCCATGCTTCTGAAAAGAACAGAGTTTGTCATCATCAAAATGGGGGAATTTATTGACCTGAGCAATTTTGGTTTTGATGATTGACAAAGGAACACATGCATGAACCAAGTCCATGGACAGTGTACACATGTGATGCACAGAATAAAAAAAAGAGGCATGCACGTGAAAGAGATAAGAATAAATGGTTATATATAATATTCCCTGAACGAAAAAGTTACATAATTGATAAGGAGCAGGAATCCTTATTTGAAGAGAACTCTATCCAAGATAAGGAAAGAGTTAGAAGTTGAAGATAACTAAAACTCTTCCACCAAGGAAGAGTAAAGCATTAGAACTCTAGTTAATCTTTATTTACTAACTCTATATACATCAGTTTTATTCTCTTTTATAGGTGATGCACACATACTGAAGTTAATCAAGAATTCAGAGCAAAATAGCAAGGTATTTTGTGAGCAATTCCCGTGAGTTTTAGGAGTGCGATCCTGAAGCTACAAGAACCAAATTGAAAAACCAGCTCCATAAAGAGTTTTATGTGTCTTTTTTTATTTCTAGTTCAAAGTGTAGTAGATGTTTTGAGTTGTACCTTTCAGCTTTCTTAGAAGCAAATTGTATTAGGTACCTAAGTTGTCTCATTCAAGTTAGAGTTAACTTGAAGTAGTCGTAACAGCCTGTGCCTTGTTGCTACAAGGGTTAGAGTTAATCCTTATGTTTGCAAGAGGTTGTAAACTCGAGTTGTTTTGTTCAAGTTAGAGTTAACTTGAAGCAGCCGCAACAACTTGTGGTTGGTTGCTACAAGGGTTAGAGGTAATCCGTAGTTTTGCAAGAGTTTGTAAACTTTGTTGTTGGTTCAGAGTTGTAGTAAAGTGTTTGGGAAAAATCCTACTGGGTAGTAGGTCATGATTTTTTCACCTTTTGAGCCGGGTGTTTTTCACGTAAAAGTCCTTGTGTTCTTTACTTTCTGCATTATTTATTCTGCAACTGTAGTGTAAGGAGCACATAGAAGAACGAGGTCCTTCGATAATCCAATGCACGCAAAAATTAGGCACCACATAAATTATCCCTACTCTTGTGTGTTATTAAACTATAAAACATCAGAGCCTGTCGAGTTTCAGGCAACCACGTGGGCAGAGTCCATAACCGTTATGATTTAGAAATAAGGATAAAAGATGATCAACTTGGGCCTTCGGTGTCAACCAAGGGACGGGGTTGATACAAAAAACCAGGACAAGTTTAAGAGCGGCTTTGATGCAGATCAACGGTTCTCTAGAGGTCATTTTCTACCGTACGAAAGGACTGATGGGCGTAGCAACAAAGGGTTTTAGTCATTGAATAGGTTTGCTTCCAACAGAAGAGCCGATCGTGGTCAAAACAGCAGGTCGTTACAGGAGAAGGAGGTGCCAGGGGCCCGAGACTCTGCATATGCTAGGCTATCAGATTACAACAGTAACATCAGCTTGATAGAGTTGCTATCGGCAATGAGAAATATCAAAGAAGCACGGTTCCCCAAGCCAATCCGATCAGACCCTAGCTAGAGGGATCCTAGTTTATGGTGTGAATACCATGGGACTCACGGCCATAAAACTAGGGAATGCCGACATCTTCGCGAAGAGGTGGCGACATTGTTGAAGAATGGCCTTCTTAGGGAATTTTCAAGTGACCGAGCCAAGAACAACTATGGCTGAAGCTGGGACAATGCGGAGCCTTCGAAGGTAGCAGAAGGGTCACCTTGGATGACTATCAACATGATCTTTGGAGGAAACAACGTCAATGGTGTGACCTTTTCAACAGCGAAGAAAACGAAGATATTAGTGACTCACAAAAAGAGACTCCGGGAAGTAGCAGAAGATGATATCACCTTCACGGAGAAGGACATTGACAGACTTCTTCTGCCACACAATGACGCTTTGGTAATCTCTCTCAATGTTTTAAATTTCAAAATTAAGCGTGTTTTGGTTGATCCAGGATGTTCGGCCAACATCATCCAATAGAGAGTTCTAGAGCAAGCAAAGTTGACCGGAAACATTATTCCGGCGACAAAACTCTTAGCTGGCTTCAACTTGACAAGCATGACAACTCGAGGAGAAATTTTGTTGCCCACACACGCCGAAGGAGTAACAAAGACTACTCTATTCGAAGTGGTAGATGGTGATATAAGTTATAATGTAATCCTCGGAAGGCCGTGGATACACGAGATGAAGGATGTGCCCTTAATATATCACCAGTTGTTGAAATTTCCAATGCCGGAAGGAATCAAGCAAATAAGAGAAGACCAACAAGCAGCGAGGGAGATAAACGCGGTAATTGTTTCCAGCAGCAAGGGGAAAGAGTCCAACAAATAGCAATTACAGGAACCTATGCCTTCTCCTTTTCCGAATGAAGACGATAAAAGTGTGGAGTCGTCGGAATCTTATCCGATTCCAAGATATTTTCAGGTACCAAAGGAGACGGACGTAACTTGAGCATGTGGCCCTGTTAGAAGAATTTTTGGAAAGAAAGTTTCATCTGAGAGCAAGATTAACTCCCGAGCTTAGTTTAGAATTTATAAATTTTCTTAAAGTTAATGTTGACTGCTTTGCATGGTCGCACTCGAATATAACAGGTATCCCATTAGAGGTAGCAGTTCACCAGCCTTGATCCAAATTTCCCACCAGTAAGGCAAAAGAAATTCTCGATAGCAAAGGTCAAGAACAGGTTTGTTAAAGAAGAGGTAACCCGATTACTCAATATTGGTTCGATCCAGGAGGTAAAATATCCGGAATAGTTAGCCAACCTAGTTGTAGTACCCAAAAAGAATAACAAGATTAGGATGTGTGTAGACTATAAGGATTTAAATAAGGCATGCCCTAAAGACTCATTCCATTGCCGAACATTGATCGAATGATTGATGCTAAGATCGGACACGAGCTAATGAGTTTCCGTGATGCTTACTCCCGGTACAATTAGATCAACATGAACCTGGAGGATCAGGAAAAAAACTCTTTCATAACAAGCTTTGGCACATATTGCTATAATGTGATGCCTTTTGGGCTTAAGAATGCCGGAGCCACTTATCAGAGGCTCGTTAATAAAATATTTGAGAATAAGATAGGCAAAAAAATGGAAGTAAATATTGATGAAATGTTAGTCAAGTCTTTGATTGCAAGAGATCATTTGAAACATCTTCAAGAAACTTTCGATATTCTGAGGAAGCATAACATGAAACTTAACCCGGAGAAATGCGCGTTCGGAATTAGATCCGGTAAGTTCTTGGGATTCTTGTTCTCACAAAGAGGGATCGGGTAAATACAGATAAAATCAAATCTATCAAGGACATTCCAGACCAATTGACAAGTGTGGAGGAAGTACAGAGGCTTACCGGAAGGTTGGCGGCTCTAAGCAGGTTCATCTCAAGATCCTCAGAAAAGTGCCATCACTTCTTTTCACTTCTGAAAAAGAAGAATGATTTCGAATGGACTCTAGAATTCCAACAGGCATTGAAAGACCTGAAAAGGTACCTGTCCAGCCCCCCATTACTGTCAAAACAGGGGGAAGGCGAGTAGTTGTTAGTATATCTAGCGATATCGAAAGTAGCGGTAAGTGCTATTTTGGTACGAGAGGAGGAAGGTACGAAATTTCCTATTTACTACGTTAGTAAAGTATTATCGGGAGCGGAGACTCATTATCGCCACCTCGAAAAGCTGGCTTTGGCTCTTGTAATTGCCTCTTGAAAAGTTAGGCCTTAGTTTTAGTGCCACCGGATAGCCATTGTGACAATCTTTCTCTTAAGGAGTGTCCTTCAGTAGCCTGAATTGTCAGGCCATTTGGCTAAATGGGCAGTCGAAATGAGCGAATTCGACATTGAGTACAAACTCAGTATTACAATCAAGTTGCAAGTTTTGGCCGACTTTATGGCCGACTTCAGTCCCGGTTAATTCCCTTAGCTGCTAAGGAAGCAATGTTGGTGTCGTAAACGGCATAAGGAGTTTGGACCTTGTTTACGGATGGAGCTTCCAATATAAGGGTCCGGTCTCGGGGTTGTTCTAATCACGTCCTCGGGGGAAACCCTCAGGCAGGCCATTAAAACTATTCTGTTAACTAACAATGAAGCCGAATATGAGGCTTTGGTTGCAGGACTTGAACTAGCCCCAGGACTAGGCTCCGAGGTCATCAAAATAAAATGCAACTCCCAGCTGGGATTTTCGGCACAAAGGAAGAACGCATGCAGCAGTATTTGAACAAGGTTCAAGCGTTGCTTGCACGATTTAAAGAATGGTTAGTCATCCACATTCCGAAGGAAGAAAATGTGGAAGCAGATGCGTTGGCTAATTTGGGGTCATCCACGGAGATGAAAGGATCTGATTTCGGTACTGTCGTCAAACTTCTAGATTTGGTGTTAGATGTGGACGACTACTGCAAAGTCAATTGAACCAACATAGTTTGGGACTGGAGGAACGAGTTCATCAAGTATTTTCGGCATGATAAACTACCCGAAGATCTGAGGGCGTCTCGAGCACTGCGGACCAAAGCAGCTTGCTACTGCCTCGTAGATGGGCAGTTATACAGAAGGTCGTTATAAAGATCACTGGTCCGGTGTCTGGGGGCCTCGGAGGCAGACTACGTGATGAGGGAAGTCCATGAAAGAGTTTAGGGGAATCATTCTGGTGCAGACTCGTTAGTTCTAAAGTTGATCAAGGCAGGTTACTACTATCCTGCGATGGAATAGGACGCAAAGGCATTCGCTCAAAAAGGCAACAAATTTCAACGTCATGCATAATTAGAGCACCAATTAGCAAAACTTTTGCATTCAGTGCTGTCCCCGTGGCCCTTCATGAAATTGGGAATGGACATAGTTGGTATTTTCCACCGGGAAATGTGAATCAACATTCTTGACCGAGCCCATCTCACCCCAAAGTGCCTCAACTTCATTTGATGATGGGTTTTGGAGCTCCCCCAGCTGAGCATCAGGTTGAGCTGATGAAGATCCTTTTCTCCTTTGAAGAGAAGCCTCTTCATCACTGGCTTCTCCTTCGTCATCGAGGACCACTATAGGTACTGTGGCCTGCTCGGTTGGTGTTTTCTTTGCCCTCTTCTCTTGAGTCCTAGCCGAGGAGGAACATATCCTCTTCGGTTTCTTGTTCTCGGGCTGGGGACTCCGAGAGGAGGCACCCTCACTGGAGGCTCGGGCAGACCTACGAGCTCTATTCCGAGAAAGGGCATTTTGCAACACCCTCATGGCTTCCTCGGTATCATCTAAGGCGTCGACTTCGGGGCAGATGGCAGAGCTCCTTGGAAGCCCTATATTAGGCAAAAATAGATTCAGCAATTTATTCATGAGATTTCTTGTGTTCAAACGAGGATAAAAGAAAGAAGGACTTGGCTTATCATGGTGCTTGGCCTTCCACCCGTATTTGGGGGCCATTTTCTTCTACCGTCGGGATCCTAGAGTTGTAATTTCCAAAATTTTTGAACCCACTGGTCCAGGCCTTGAACCCGTAGTGGTTCCCATCGACTAGCTGAAATGAAGGAAACAGAAAATCAGCAAAAGAGGGAAATGATCTTTTCACGAAGAAAGGAATAAGATAACCGAAAACATATGAAAAAGGTTCCACGACTCTGGAAAGGCTGGAGTTGTGGTCGGGATGATGTCCCTGGTAGCAATAACGACGAACTGTTCCATCTATCCACGATTGTTGTCGTCATCTACGCTGGTGAGAAGAGCGTAGTGACCACGCTTGCTAAAGTTTATTACTCCCCATGGAAAATCTTGGGAGAGTAAAGGTTCATTATATGTGCAAGAGTTAGGGTTTCCCCGGTCTCAGTGCACAATTGACGAAGGTGGGCCACTGTCCGCCATATAGATGGGCCTACTTGTGCCAAGCGGTCACGATATCGATGGCAAAACTCTAAAATTATTGGATCGAGCCCTTCACTCAACCCCAAAGAGAATGGACCCAAGGTAAAGGGATACATATAGACATACGTAACCCCTCCTTGGAGTAGGTAACTCGCTCTACCATATATGGGGCGAGGATTTTAATATTGGGGCAGTTGTAGTTCTCCTTCACAGTTAGGATACTACAAGGGTGAATGGAGGAGGGATACCTACAAACTGACCAAAATCGGTAAGCCTTGAGAAGTTGCAGAAGGAGCTTTTTCTTGAAGGTCGTTTGTAGTGTTGAGCTGAAGAGGTATGATGGTGCTAACAGTTGGAGGTTCAGACTCAACATCAACCTCCTTGTTTTTGTTTTTCTTTGGTCCTCCACCGAAGAAAAGACCGGTATCACCGAAGGAAGCAGTGTATGAAGACATGGTGGTAAGAGGTTTGTAAAAGAAAATTTCTTGCTGAGGAAGTTGAAGGTTGCGAAAGGTTTCTAAGCAAATGCATAGAAGAAGAAAGACTTATAAAAGTTGTGAAAGTGAAGAAGTAAAAAATTTTGAGTAGCAGAGAAGTTATAGACGACAAAAATCGTGGTTATGATTACCTCGAAAATCGACAAAAATATTGCTGAATCGCGGGGCAACACATGTTCGGAGTATTAAATGCGAGAAGACGCGCGTCCTTTCAAGCGTCAGTGACTGTTCAAGAACTTTTCCGCCAAGAAAGAAATCTTCACCTACTTCCCAGTAACACTAAGTTACATCATCGGAATGTAGGGGAACTATCTGTATGGGATAAAATTAATTGATAATAGATGCCCGAATAGTAAAATGACGCGTGGAAGCAAAGGACGAGTCGGGAAATAACCAATACCGGATATAACATGAGTGACCGGTACCGGATAAGTTTTGAAGGGAACGTAGTCGACGATAGAAGTTCAAAGGTTTTCCATTGGATAGCATTCAACGAGGGAATATTCGCTAACATTAAATGAGCAGCTGTTGTAGAGAATATTTGCATTCAAGACCTGCCGTTATATGTTCATCAATGACTTTATTATTCTCATTTAATAGGAGCTTGATCCTAGGATCATGTTTCCCTAGGTAAAGCTATAAATAGCGGAGTCAACAACTATTTTAAGCACATGAAAATATTCTGCACAAAAAAGCTATACTTTACTATTTTGCTCTCAATTTTACAACTTTATCGTTGCTTTATTATTATTTTCGCCTCTGCTCTCGGAAAGGCTGAGTTCGGAACCAGGCTTGTCATTTTTTTTAATTTCAGTCGTTAAATCTTAGTTTTAATCTTATTTCCTTATTTTTTTTGGATCAAATCTATTCGATTGTCTATAAACCACGTTACAAATTCAACTGTATCATTTTACGGGTAAATAATGTATATTCCCGAAAAGTTGAGACTGTAGAAGTTGTTAAATACAGTTAAATGAACCAATAAGTAGAGGACTAGGTAACTAGCATCTATCAAGTTAATTAGGCCTGCACTTTGAATGGTAAAAACTGTCAATATGCATTGGGAAATCCTACCAAACTAAGTGTGACCTTCAAAGAATGAAAAGTTTTATTTGCTGAAATAAAAATATTTGTTCAATAATTGCTTTCTACTCTTGGTCTAATGTAGGTAGAATGACAAAGACTTATCTTTAGAAGTACCAATCAACATAATAGGTCGTGTTGTTCTTTTGTTATTTGCACGACTTCTATTACATCATAAATGGATTTCAAAGTGTTAATCAATGGCTCTGCTGCATTTTATTTCTCCTTTTTGACAGATAGTAACATATATGCTAAATATCGTACATAAACTTTTATTTTTACACCAACTCTTCACTGGTAAATATTTATTTGTAGCGGGTGTTTACGTAAATCTTAGTAATTAAAAATTAAAGTAAGAATGCATATAATTTAATTATGATTATATATATGTTTGTATACATATATATGTGTGTGTCATGTATTTATTGATTTGGTGTAAATATCGAGCGCACATAAGTTTTGCCATCTTGGCATTAATCTTATTAATATGTTCCAATAGTATGATTATTACCTTGTATCTTTGTATTTATTTTCTGTTCATGCTTTACGTACACACAAAATTATCTTTGAATTGATACTGAATATGGGGTGATATACATATACTTGGATAATTATATGTATAGGAATATTTATTGTAAATTCTTTAGTAAGACGTACTTATGGATTTATATACAGAATGTTGTTGTGGTCCTTTGTAATATTCTTTTATTATATTGAAATAGGGGAATGAACTTGACTTAGAAGGACCTGAGCTTCCAACTAGTAAGTAAATTTGTATATACTTAATTCTTTTCGTTTTTTTTCCCCATTAAATTCGTGCCTACTTAATTATCTCACAAGAATTGTTCGTACGTATGTCCAACTCCTTGTAAAGTAAGGTGCTATTTGTACATCATATCCCTTTATAATTTTGAATTTAAGAAAATGGTCTTTTTGGATCTCTTATATATAAAAAAAACAGATGTCTTACGTGTAAAAATAAATCTCCCATGTGTAAAAAAAAGAGGTAGAATCATAAAATTAGAAACAAGTTTGTAAAGAGCCAAAAATCAATTGACCCGTCATTACTACAAATCAGATAAAAAGCGACCACAAAAAGCGACCAAAGTTGGTCTCTTTTTGTCTAAAAGCGACCAAACAGGCCTGGTCACAATTCAGGTGGTCACTTTACTTTTGCGACCAGAGTTGGTCGCAAATTTGCGACCAACTTTGGTCTCAAAGACAAAAGGACCAAACATTCCGGAAAAACATATTGAGACCAACTTTGGTCGCAAATTAGCGACTAACGTTGATCTCTAAAGCTATTTCTTATTTAATATAATCTGGAAATTTGCAACCAACGTTGGTCGCAACATAATTAATATTTTTATTTTAATTTTGATTAAACGACCAAAGTTGGTCGCTAAACTGAAGAACAGAAAAATTTAATTTACAGTATGCGACCAACGTTGGTCGCAATATTTCCAGATTTTAAAAATCTGGGTAGTATAGCGACCAACCTTGGTCGCTATTCTGAAGTTTTTTTTTTTTTTTTGATGTTAAGCTACCAACGTTGGTCTCTATACTTGAACAGTTTTAAAATCTGGGCTGCTTTGCGACCAACGTTGGTCGCTAATTTCCAGAATAATTTTTTTCAGTGAAAAGCGACCAACTTGAGACCAACGTTGGTCGCTTTTCTTGGTTCATTTTTTCCAGAAATCGCCTGTTTTGACAGCTACATCACCTGCCAGCTTACCAAAATCCTAAATAAGCATTTTATGCCATAACGGACAACAACAACGACGACAACAACATCAACAACAACAAACCAAATTCGTTTATGGCATTTTATGCCATAAACAACAACAACAACAACAACAATAAACGACAACAACAACAACAACAACAACAACAACATTGAACAACAACATCAAACAACAACAACAACAACAACATCAAAAGTAACAACGTATAAAGTTCAATAGAACTTATACATAAGATAACCAAAATAATTTAAATGTTATTCAATTCAAGGATTATTATTTTCTACATCATTAGTGTCATCGTCCGATGAAGTATCATCACCAAGATGGTATGGATAAGGGTGTAGTTGTGTAGGACCGGAGGGATGATAACGGGGAGGACGGGAGGAAGTAGCACGGGGAAGGCGAGCCTCTGGCGATGACTCATAAGACCGGGGAATCGGAAAAGCGCCAGAAGCCAAGAGAGATTTGAGCTGCTCTTGTATGGCATTATACTGAGCATCTCTAACCTTTTCTCTTTCCTTGGAGGCTTCTAGCTCGGCTGTGAGCTTTGCCACATTCTCCCGCATAGAGGAGAGGCTCTCTCCATCAAGTTGCTCCGCTTGCGCAGAAGTGCCTATTCTTACATTCCACACTTATAGCGGTAGAATTTCTTAGTGGGAAGCCCGTATACCTTCCCCCATTTTGGACCGCCAGCAGCCTGCGTCCATAGTCTTTCAACATCCTCGTCCAACGGTTAGATTGGGTCGCCCGATGAAGATGGTGGCTGGCTGCGTATGAATTCTTCAACCTCAGCTGTGAAGCAACTCTATAAGAAAAATTACATTGAATTAGTATTTCAAAAGTATAACATAAAAGTAAATCAAAGTACTTAATGAAAATTAAAAACTTACATGTACAGTCGAGGCTCGGCCCTCGACCCACCTTTCTTCATCCGAATCTTTCTTCTTCTTGACAATATGAGTCTCCTTGAATAACTCATCTTGCCTCATCGGACGGCCCAACTTCTTCTCCTGAAAACTCATAATTTTTAGTTAATAAACAGAGTAGACGTTGAAAATTAAAATTAAATAAAGCAATTACGTACTATTTTTCTCTTTATTGTACCGAGGCTGATCACACCTCCACTGTGCAGGGAGCCTCCCTTCTCAGAAGCACGAGCTTTCTTTCCTTTCTCGCTCTTCTTTATGAACTCTGCGGTTAGCCATTGCCTTTGCAAATCTTCCCATAGATGATCAAGCAACCAGGAGGGCTTCTGGTTCGACTTTCTAGCTCTGGAAAAGCAATGTGACAACCGCTTGCGAGCCTTGAGATGGAAATTAGCAGCTACATCCGCACTATAGCGGTGTTCCCATACACACTTGCTCTGTATTTCAAAATTTAAGTATTAAGATGGAAATATCATAAATATAAATAATTGTACTGCTTAAAAGAACATTTATACCTTAAATTCATTAAAAATTTGCTCCTTAAGCGAGAATGGGAAATCACTCCAAGTCGCATATGGGCCATCTAATAGCTTTCAGGTGGCTTGGGTGATTATCCTTGTAGTAACATTACTAGGGATGAACTTTTAATGTAATAAAAAAAGACACATTAATATCTTAGTAAAACCGTACAAAACAATAAACGTAAAAAGTAACAAATAACTCTTACCCGTCACCCTCAGGGACTATGATGATCCTGCCATATTGATCACGATGCACCTCCTCGTCATCATCACCATCACCGTCCGAACCATGTACATCAGAGGCATGTGTGGAAGGTGTAGGGGGGTCAGAGCTAGTGTCTCGCAGGCGAAGGCCTGTAATAGATGGAGTCCCAGATGAAGATGGCTGCGAGCCCTGTGACTGCGACATAGCTGTATGGGCCGCAGGGGGACGTGTCACTGATTGTTGTGACCCGAGTGGCTGCGACCCGAGTGGCTGCGACCCGAGTGGCTGTGACCCCAGTGGCTGTGACATGGATCGATGCGGTCCATGTGATGCAGATGGCTGAGATCCACGTGGATGTGCAGCAGCTGGACTGTATGTCGGACGTACAATCCTATGGCCCTGTGATGAAAGACCTGGTGTCTGCACGAAGGTGTAGGGCTGGTGATGCTGTGGCAGCTCAGAATAGCCTTGGGGTGGAGGAAAAGACGTAGGCATAGGCAATTCTGAAATGGCAGGACAAGTTGGAGTATAATCTTCTACCCTCCTCTTTGGTTTCCTAGCCTTTTCTCGACCC
>MCJB01038006.1:16604-46364 GCA_002018475.1 Nicotiana obtusifolia
AAACACCGAGATTTTGGATTTGGGTCACATAAATGCGCACCCGAATTTAGAAAATTCAATTATTGAAATAACGCGCCTAAAGCAGCTACGCGTTTTTAACTTTTCGAGGGCCATGAATTTTTCTAAATAGCACACCTCGATTTTTCTAAATGTTCACTTAATGAGGGCCATGTATTGATGAACCTTGTTCGGTATGGCGCACCTCAAATTAGTTTTAAAAGCTTTATTATTCAAACATTATTAAAATCGGGTCACCTGAAAGGCACCCCCGAAGTTCGTATTGTCGCTATGTCACGGGAACCGTACCCATAGTGACAACACAATTAATCGTGTTTGAATTGAACTTCCTAAGTTTAAAAACATTGAAAGCTTACTTATTCTAATCTTATATCTAATTAATTAGAGGGCCATTAGTGGACGTAGTCGGTTATATGGCTCGCCTCTACTAATTTAACGTGTCGGCATTAGTAGCTACATCGTTCAACCGGCAGTAAGTGACGTTCCAATAAGTATTCATGAATTCATTTGCAAACATAACCACTAACTGCATACAATGAGGGACGTTTGAATTTGAAAACTATTCTCTGGAAAACCATCCAAATTGGTTTTAATGTTCATACATTCAAATGAATCAGGACAAAATTGAGCACACAGCCAATAACTTTGTAAGGAAGATAGCCCCTAAGCTTGCATCAATAACATCATTTCTATGGTAGCCATAATAAATTCATCCATACTGCCTGCTTATCAATGATGACTGTTATATACATTCATACCTACAACATACTTATTACATGGATAATACGGTTTTCAGAACGGTCAAAAGGATAAACCCAGCTTAGTAAAACAGACCAGAATTGAAATTTGCAGTACAAATGAACAATTTACATGATTATAGATGTATGCTACTGTTTTAATAAGTTAAACACGATCTGGATTTACAATGATACTACTCTTCAATGCAAACATAACTACAAGGGCCCTGTTAAGAAAACTTAATGCCAATTCCTAGACAGTCATTATATCTAAATTCCCTATTACGATTCAGAAACAGTGGCATTTCAGCAATTTCCAGAATAATCAATAAGAAGCAGATCTCAACTCTTAATACCAGAAATCATATGAAACAACTGAAATTTCGGTTTATTATGTATTAAAATCACTAAGCAGGTCACAGAAGTTAAGTAAACTGAAGCTATCGAGGGATACTGACACAACGAAGGTCATAACTGAGGTAGATGACAAACTCAGCTGCAATCAGCAAACAAACAGTCTAAGAGACTTTTTTAAAAAAAACGGAAGTTCGATTGGGACGAATAACAACAAGGATGGCTATCAGTTACAATGAGATCATCTAATCATAATGATAGAGCATAAAATGCGAGCTAAGAACAATGCTGGAGACTAATTATTAGTCAAACATAATGGCAGAATACATAGAGACAGCATTGGAGCAGAACAAAAATTACAGCAACAGTTATTCAATAACATAAACTGTTCATCAATTGCAAGTAAGAAATTAAGCAGAAACAGTTCGTTCATTCACATTCTTAATCGAAAAATACAAGAGAATACCGAGCCATACCTATGTGAAGCGAGTATTTAAACAACTTCGACGAAGCAAACAGTGAACAGTCAACTACGACTTGGGACAGACTTATCGCTACCACGGCAACAGTCAATTTGAAACAGCAACAGCAACTATCGCCATTATCCTATGATTAATCCCTTCGATAGAAGAGCAGAAAAGGAAATTAGTTATTTTCCTCTCCCAGCAATTAAAGCTCATTGCCTTTTCTTGGATTCCTCTCTTTTCTCTGCTCTCTGCTTTTATCTCCTTTTCTTTCAATTTCCTTTTTAGACCTAGACCTATCCTTGCTTTTTTTTTTACTCCCTCCTCTTCTCTCAATAATTTTCAGACCTCCAAAAAGAATCCCCCCAAAATGACCCTTTTTCCGTTCCCTCACTGTTTTTATCCTTTCTATCCTCACTGGTTTTCTTTTTAATTTTTTCAGACCTTCACTCTTCTTTTTTCTGTTTCCGTCTCCCTCTTCTCTCAATATTTCAGACTTAGAACTCTCTTTCCATGGCCTCCTCCTCAGAATGAACGGACCCTTTCCTTTATACCCCCCCAAAAACAGAATTCCCCTTTTTTTTTTATCTTTGATATTCCTTTTCTGTTATCATCCCTAACAGAATACTCACATGCGAAGATTCCCCCACCCTAACAGATTGCATGTGGTGACAAAATATAACTGATTCTTGTTAAAACTTTGAAAACCCCTTTTTACACCCTCCGAGTTTCATTTCTGCCCTTTTAAGCACCTATTTCTAGAATCTTCTACTAATTGTCTGGGATTTAACTCATGACCACTTAGTAATTTGACCCCTTTTCGACCTCGTTTACGGACTAACCTATAATAGGCGAAAAACGGCTATTTGTGCAAAGCCTAAAAACATCTGAAAAAAAAATGAAAGAGGAAGGGTAGAAGATGAAGATGCCTAGTTAATCGTTAACAAAAAAAGTGAAAAGAAAAGAGAAACAGTTACCTCGGACGAGGACTCTTTTTTTAAAAAAAAATCCGACTTTGAAACCACAAAATTAACTTTAATTGAGTGTTCTTGTTAAGAACACTCAACTAAAGTATGATTTTGGCTTCAACCTCGGTTTCTTGGGGATCCGATTTTGGGAGCCTTTTTTATTCCTATTCTGTTACGGGTCTGGGGGTGTTGGGGTACGGATTGAAGTGGGGAAGATGATGATAGTGGTTTGGGTGTGGGATTTGGGCCGATTTCGTGGTGAATCCGGTGGTAAACCACCGTATTTTGAGTCGAGGGCGGCGGTGGCTAGGGCTTTCAAAGACAGGGTTCGAACAGGAGCTGAAGAAGGGAGTTCGGTTTGGAACCGTCTTATAGGTAAAGGATGGGGGTTTCTGAGCCGTTGATCTCATTGAGATCAACGGTTCAGATTGAAGATAAGGGAAATGGGGCGTGGGCTGATGAAGGAACTGGGCTGGTCCGGTTCTAATTGGGATTGGGCCAGGTCTGATTTCTTTTTTATTTCCTTTCTTTTCCATAATTCCCCTTTTTATTTTAAAACTTTTTTTTAATTTTAGAAAACAAAAGAGCTAGCAATTAAAATCCTAATTTATCAAGATGTAAAATTAAACTATATTAGCTACTTATAAAAATTAAAAAATCGCTAAATTATTTTTATGATTTTTTTTCAATTTTATAAAACAACCAATTACTAACTTAATCCTAAAAATATAAAATAAATCCTAAATGTGATGTATGATATTTTTGAGTATTTTTCATGAATTAATTAATTAGAAATTGAGTAATTAAACACCTAATAAAATCCTAAAATGACTAATACTTAATTAAAAATTATTTAATAATTTTTATAAAGGTATTTCGGGTACGGTAAAAATCACGTGCTCACATTATGATGCTTCATCAGATATATAAATTTATGGTTTCACGTATTTTGGTGCTCTTTTGCTGCAGCTATCACCAACTACACTTCTGATTCTTCACCCTAGTTTCATGTTGATTTTGCTATTGGTTTTCAGCGGACCTAGTAAAAGAGATGCTATGAGATCTTACATTTTAATTTTGTGTTGTTGTCCTTTATTTCACTGTGTATTAGTTTGCCTCTTATAAATACACGTGCAATTTAATTTTCTGATTGTTATTATTGCTAAATCTTCATTTTGGGAACATTTGAGTGCTAAGTTTTGATTTTGAATCGTAGGATGTTCTAGAAATGATTTATATTTCTAATATTCGCTGGATTATTCGTCTCTCATTTGTGTAATTCCAGTGCTGATCAGTGAATGGTTACATGTCCATACCTTTTTTGCATTTCTTTTTCTGAATCCCTCACAAAAAGAAAAGAATTCGGTATATTGATTTTTAATTAAAACAGAGAGGCTAAACCTCCGTGCTAGATCTTATAATTGAAGATATGGTGTATGTGGATAATAGGCAATACGGAGTTGGGATTGCGGCATATTGTTATTGTTGCGGAAGCCAAATGTATATAGTGTGAATAAGTCACAACTACTATACCAAAAATTATGACAGCCACCAAATAATAAATAAGACAATAAAGAAACAATAAAAAGAACACCAGAATTTACGAGGTTCGGCCAATTTTGCCTACTTCCTCGGACACAACCAATATTTTATTCCACTCCAAAAATACAAGTGAAATAATACTAAAGAGAGATGATACAAATGCCTTAATAAGATATGAAGGCAAATGAGAGGTGTATTTAAATCCTAAACATTAGGCCTCCTTTTATAGGGAAAATTCCCAACTAATTTTGCCAAAACAAACGATGTGGGACTTGACTAACAAATCTCCACCTTGGCAAAATTCCACATCTTCAATTTTCTTTCAATAACAAATTTTGGTTGTGTCTTCATCTTCGATCTTCAGTGTTCAACAATGTTGATCAAATCCAAACAATGTTGAAACTTGATCGCAGTCACTACTTTTGTCAGCATATCAGCAGGATTCTCTGTAGTATGAATTTTCTTCACCGTGACTCCACCTTCTTCGATGATTTCTCGTACGAAATGATATCGAACATCAATGTGCTTCGTCCTTGCATGATAAACTTGGTTCTTCGCTAATTGAATAGCATTTTGACTATCACAAAAATTGTGATACTTTTTTGTCCAATACCAAGTTCCTTTAGCAACCCCTGAAGCCAAATTGCCTCCTTCACAGCCTCTGTAATAGCCATGTACTCTGCCTCTGTTGTAGACAAAGCAACTGTTGACTGTAAAGTAGACTTCCAACTAACTGGTGCCTTTGCAAAAGTAAACACATAACCAGTAGTTGATCTTCGTTTATCCAGATCACCTGCAAAATCTGAGTCACAATATCCAACTACAGACTGATTGCTTTCCTGCTCAAAAACTAANGGGGGGAGTTTGGAACGAAAGTGAAGAGGGGGTGGGTGTTTAGGAACAGGTATATAGGAGGGGGAAATCTGTTCTGGGCCGTTGATTTGGCCAAGATCAACAGTCCAGATTAAATGGATGGGACATGGGTATGGGCTGATTTGGTTATTGGGCTGATGAGGGAAATTGGGCCGCCGGCTATTTAAGGGTATTTGGGCTAGGTCCGATTTCTCTTTTGTCTTCTTTCTTTTTCCATAATCCCTCCTTTTATTTTAAAAACTCTCTTTAATTTTATAAAACAAAAAAAACCTAATGATTAAAATTCTAATTTATCAAGATGTAAAATTAGACTACATTAGCTACTTATAAAAATTAAAATAACGCTAAACTATTTTTATGATTTTTTCAAATTTTATAAAACAACCAATTATTAACTTAATCCTAAAAAATGTAAAACCAATACTAAATGCCATGCTTACTTTTTTTTAAAGTATTTTCATTAATTAACATTTAAGAAATTAAAAACCTAATAAAATTCTTAAAATGGCTAATACTTAATTAAAAATTATTTGATGATTTTTATGAAAGTAATTCGGGTACGGTAAAAATCACGTGCTCACACCCAGTATTTCATTTGGATAATTCTAGAAGATTTCGGCACTAATTGGCGAAAGTTGAAAATTTTAAGGTTGGAATGTTCATAAGTTTGGCCGCAACTTGACTTCGATGATATCGAGTTCGGATTGTGGTTCCAAGAATTGAATAGCTTCTTTATGTCATTTCTGACTTGTGTGCAAAATTTGAGGTTAATCGGAACTTATTTGATGTTTTAGCGTCGTTTCTTTTGGCATAAAGGATACCATATTGTGCAAACGATCTTTGATTTGTGATTCGATTGAACCATCAGATCCGTATCGTAATTACGGAACCATAGCAACAAGAATCATCGCATTCCGAGGTCGTATGAGAGAGTTATGCCCATTTCCATGTCGGAAAAAACTGCTGCTTTTCTGGAGCAGAGGCAAATCGCAGGTGTCTATTTATAAGTCGCAGGTGTCAAATGCGATTTATAAGTATCAGGTGTCAAATGCAATTTATAAGTCTCAGGTGAATGCGACTTGCTTGGAAAGGTTCTAAAAATGGGAGTTTCGGCCATTTTAACATATTTGAAGTTGTTGAGCTCGGATTGAAGCTATTTTGAGGCGATTTTTACCATATGGATTGGGATAAGTATTCTCAACTCAATTTTGGTAAAATTTCATGAATATATTATTATTATTTTTATCATTATTAAATTGGTGTTTTGGGTTGAAAATGGTAGAAATTTTCTAGACTTTAAATTAAGGGTGTATTTTGGAACTTGTTGGTATGTTCAGATGGAGTCCCAGGGGTCCCCGGGTTTGAATCAGATTGAAATCGGGATCATTTTAGGCTTGTTGATTGCTCAAGACTGCTGAAGTCTGGTGTCATCGCACCTACAGTGGGATTGGTCGTAGGTGACGCAGGTGCGAGTAAGTCATTGCAAAAGCGAAGAAGGCCATGCAGGACCTGTCTTAACCGCAAGTGCATTCGCTATTCGATTCCAGGGGAAGGGTCGCAGGTGCGAAGTTTGGGTGCGTAGATGCGCATTCGCAGAAGCGGAGAATGCACCGCAGATGCGGAATCTAGGCTTTGGCTACTGGACCGCAGGTGCGGTTGTGCGCCGCAGAAGCGGGCTCTCAAGAGCGGTCAGTGCTCTGTAGAAGCGTGATCGCAGGAGCAGATTTTGTCCGCAGAAGCAGATTTTCCTGGGCTTAGAGGGAACCGCACCTGCGACGGATTTGTCTGCAGATGCGACCGTTTGGCCGCATGTGCAAAAATTGCTGGGCAGTGGGGTGCTTTTAATTTGAGACTTAGCCTATTCTCTCACATTTTTCACATTTTTCACCTGTTGTAAGTTAAATATATGAATTCTATAAGGATTTAAACATAGATATGGGTAGAAATTATGGAATTTTGGTAGAAAACCTAGAATTTGGTATTTTTGAATTTTGACCACGAAATTGGACATGAAATTAGGAATAAATTACATACTTGAGTTCGTGGCATAATGGGTAGTGATTATCTTCAAGAATTTTCAGAATCCGGACACGTGGGCCTGAGGGTTGACTTTGTTGACTTTTCGAGCGGAGTTGAGAATTATTATAAATTGTTAAATTATAAGCATTTGGAGTGTATTTTGATTGATTTGCACATTGCTTTACTAGTTTCGAATTGTTTGGCTTTGAACTGAAGAGTTAGAGAGGCATTGGAGCCGGTTATGGAACTTCCGGGCGAGGTAAGTCTCATGTCTAACCTTGTGAGGGGGAAACGACCCTCTAGGTGATATAAACGTTATGTGCTACTAGTTGTGGGTGCTACGTAAGCACGAGGTGACGAGAGTTTGTACGTAGCTAAAGCATGTTTATGTCCGAATAGACTTAGGACTTTATCATGTAATATTTGAATTATTTGGACTCATTTTGCTAGCTTAATTAAGTTAATTTATAATTGAAATTGACTTTGGAATATATATTAGGCCGAGCCTTAGCACCATGAGTTGTTGGAAAAATATCTGATAAACGGTAAAAGGTATCCACCTTATGCTCATGTACTGCATTATAAGCATGTGTCTCGAAATTCGATAAGTTCCTTCCTTTCTTGTGGAGCGGGCCGAACGCCTCGGCAGTATATTGAGATGCATCTCTGGTTCGCGCCGGTCGACCCTCGGCAGTGTACATACTATTCTGGATCGGGCCGTACGACCTCGGCATAATTGTGCATTATATCGCTAGCAGTCCAAATATCACGAGATTATCCTTCCACTGATGCCTGGCATTTTATATGGTATTACTTATCCATTTGAGATTGGCACTTGATATTTTTTGAGCTATTGAGATAGGATACGAGATTGAGAAATTTATATCGTTAAAAGAAATTTTGAAAGATTATGTTAGTTACAGTTTTTACCTTACTGCTATTGTTGTGCTTCATATCTGTTTATGATTTATCATATTGCTTTATTGAACCTCTTGTAAGTGTCGATGTTGACCCATCATCACTACTTCTTCGGGGTTAGTCTAGATACTTACTGGGTACGCATTGATTTACGTATTCATGCTGCACTTCTGCACTAAATGTGCAGGACCTGACAGGTTGATTTGGTGGTCATCTTGGCATGTACACGAAGCTGCTGAGGAGATTTTATTGTTAGCTGCATTCCAGGCTATGTATCGCAGCCCACAGATTCTCCATTGTACTATTTACTTTATCCTGTCTTATTTACATTACAGACAAATGTTGTATTATTATTGTACTCCTTAGTAAATCCTTATGCACTTATGACACCGAGTTTTGAGGATATTCTAGTTGATGCTTATGGATTTGCATATTATTATCACCTTTTACTTTTATGCAATACTAATTATGTATGTACCCGTGATTTTAGAGGTGTAAATTTTCTTACTTAATAAAATTTATGATTTTGAAAGTAATAAAATAAATAAATAACGTGATAGTTCACCATTGGCTTGCCTAACGGCGAGGTTGGGCGCCATCACGGCGTATAGTGGATTTTGGGTCGTAACACAAATCATTTTTAAAGCTAAAATTCATATTTTCTTTAATTTTTCACATAAAAATTTTTCAGAAAAAGATACGGACTGTGTACACAAATCAAGAAACGCTAAACAGAGTTATCCAAGGTCTCGAAACACATAAATGAAGGTTAAAACTCAAAATGACCTATCGGGTTATCACAACTGTAATATTTGATTAGTTTTCTCATTTGTATTTTACTGAAAATTTAAAAAATATAATATTTTATTACTAAATTATAATTTTGAATACATCAAAAGTATAAAAAGATAAGCGTTTTTTTAAATTTAAAAACCTACCAATATTTTTAATAATTATTAATTTGTGTTTATATATATATACACACACACACACACACACACATATATATAAATATATATGTATATCTTATGTGTAATATCCTAATAGTATCTTTATATTTTTGTAATTTTTAACTATGAAATTATGCGTTTTTGTTTATTAACTAAAGTTTCCTGCATGAGAAATTTATTTAGTATATACATTTTTACGTTATCGCTTGAAATTCTTTTCTTTTTTTAGTATTCTTCCTTTACCAATTTAATTAGTATATATTTTTTGAGCATGACCTATTTTCCAACCAACTAGGGTTGAATAAGGATGACAATTAATTCTCTTAATAGTACGGTAGTAGCATCTAAATGTGCAGGTATCATAACAAACAGAGTCGCCCTTGCTAAATCCATTTTAAAAAAAGTAAAGTACATCATCGCCTTGTTCCTCTCGAATTCTACTAAGGCCACATTTGTTTTTATTAAGATTAAGACATTTGAATCTGAATACATATATGAATATCAAGAAATATATTTAGATTAAAACGTCTGAATCTGAATACACATCTGAATATTAAGATATTGCATTAAGATCTGAATACTGAATAATTAAAACTGTTTGTTTTCTCAACATTTGAATGTATAGAAGTTATCTTTATTCATATTCTTTAAAATCTATTACTTAGTGGTGGTGATGGCTAACAAAGGTGCTTGTAAATGCCGATTAGATGCGGTGGTTGGTGGTAAATTTGATTGATGGTGGTGGTTTTGGTAGTATCTACTGGTAATTGGTAGTGATGACGATCATGGTTGAGGATGGTGGTGGTAGGTGGTGATAGATAATAATAGTGTATGGGTGTGATGGTTGTTGTTGTGATTGAGGGTGATGGTGGGTGGTGGTAGTTTATAATGGTGGGCGGTGCCGACTGTGGTTGTTGATGATGATGGGGTGGTTGGTTGTGGTAGTTGAGCTAGATGACTGTGTGGTTGTGATTGAGAATGATGGTGGTGGGTGGTGGTAGTGGTGACGGCTGTGGTGGAGGATGATGGTGGTGGTGGTAGTTGATAATAGTAGGCGATAGTGGTAGTTAGTAATGAATGTGGATGATAGCATCTTAATGAAATTAAGTCTTTGTTATAGATCTTAATCATACAGACCTATTCAGACACATTAAGTGTCACTTGGCCTAACAACTTAATCGAAAATGGTTCAGGTTTGAAGTCATTACTCCATTTGCCCCAGGTTGTATACAACCTTAAAGAAACTTTTCAACCTTTAGCCCTATTATTAAGACACACTTTTAAGATTTTTTTTCATTTTATTCTTTCTTTGTTCCCAGCACACTCAAGTTTCTCTCTGCTCGCCTCTCTCTGCTTTCTCTTTTCTTATCTTCTATAACTCACATAGATTAGAATATATATAGATCTCAAACTTGATTTAAAGCATTTTTTTTACTAAATTGTTAAATCTTTTCAAATATTTATAGATTTCAAATATTTGAATCTCGATTGATGTGTGTCTAATTTAAAGTTGAAGTCTTATTGCAGCCAAATTTGAAACTCCATTGAAGGAGCTTTGAAGCTCGAATTTCAACTCAGATTCGAAAAATGTTACTTTATACTGTCACCTCGTTGCGATGTGAGAAAATTGAAGAATAGAAGTCCGCCATTAAAGGCCATCAAAGTTCAATTCTAGGAATTTTTGGGTTTGTTTGGATTGGGTGCTGCTCCAATTGATTAAAAACATCAAAAGGAGTTTAAAATCTAAATTTGAAGTGATTTGGAATAGATTTGAGCAAGATTGGAGTTAAATTTCAGAAAAGACATAAGGAAGAAGACGAAGTTAGTTTTCATATAACGATGTATAATATTGTATAATAATATATATATGGGTATATAAACACCTCTTATACAATATTGTACATTTTTATACACCTTTATACAAGAGTCCATAGATGAACTTCTTCCACGATTTTCAGTTACAATTCTTGTTCAAACCTAGTTCAAATCTCCATTAAATGACTTCAAATTTTATATACAACCTCCTTATACTATTTCCAACAAGTTTAAATGACACTCACTTTAAATTTCTCATAAAATCAAATTCAAAATTTAAACCCACTTATTTAAGCTTGTTCAACAATAGTGGACAAGTCCAATCTTCATTAAATGACTTCAATTTTTGTATACAACCTCCTTATACTATTTCTCACGAGTCTAAACAACATTCACTCAAAATTTCTCATAAAACCATATTTGAAATTTAAACTCATTTATTTAAGCATGTTCAACAGTGGCGGATTATCATAAAAAATTAATTTTCATCACCCAAATAGATTTGGTTTATTGAACTAATGTTTGAGTCACAATTATTTATTCGAAAATTAGTTTTAAAGCTTGAGCATTTTTTTAAAAAAATGAATAATAATTTTGAGAACCTATTTGGTGTTGGATGTGAAATATTAGCCTATTATTTTTGGGCCACAGCTTTGCAAAGTTAAATATAGGTCAGTTAGTTGCAATATATGTGTGTGAGTTGTATTTATGTAACAAACACACTTAATATTTGAGATTTGAATAATTAAGATTCAGACCTCTATTAAGTGCAAACAAATAAGGCCTAAGAGTCGCGCTGATCCGTCTCATTGCCATTCCCCACAAACTAATACCATTTTGCGCCTAGAGCTCCCCACCTTCCTCTTTGTGACATCATAAAATAGGCTGAAATTTGAAATATTTACACAGACACTGAAACAAAACTTAAGAGACAATCAAGACATTCCCATCAAACAAAGATTAATAGTTACATTCCCATACCTAGCTTGGAAAACAAATACAAGAAAATTCCTCTTCCTTACAAATTCTCAAGAAAGTAATCAAATTTCCCACACACCCAATCCCACCTAATAAGCCTTAGCAAGATTTAAAAGACATGAACATTGTTTGTCTTTGAGACAGCATGACTTCTACTTCTAGGAAACTTCAAATCATTCTTCATTAACATCATATTAACATCTTCTTGATCACCTAAAACATAAGGTTTGTCTTCATCAATTCTTCCCATTCCAACACTAACACTTCTAGGCACTTTTCTTGAAGGCATTTGTTGTTGCAATTGTTGTCTTATTTGTTGTTGTATGAGTAAATTCAGTTCAAAATTCTCCCCCATGCTCCTAGCTGATGCTGCTCTAACTAAATCTCTAAAATCTTCACTATCATTTGACCTTGACGATGTAACACTGTAACTCTTTGGTAAACTTCTAGGATTTACTACAGCGTAATTGTTCATACTCCCCACGTAACAGTCTCTTGCTTTTATTAATGCCTTCCATGGTAATGCAATAATTCGCATGATTCTGTTCTGGCCGTGACTCCCTTTGCTCTTCATATTTGACTCTTTTTTTCTTCTTGTTTTTGGTTGTTGTGTGTTTTGAGAATTAAGATAGAGCTAGCTGTCTAGCTAGAAATTTATAAATATATGAGAGAAATGTTGAAGATTTTTCGAGATGAATAGTTGTGAAGAAAAATTCTAGAAAACCAAGTTGGAAAAGTAGGAGAATGAATGTTGAATGATCTTCTTTCTGCTGCTTAGATTTGAGGGTTTTTGTAGGAAAAGTATGAATTTGACAAGGTGAGTGTGGACTTGTTCTCCAGCCCACCGGATAAGAATATATTATATTTGATTGGATTAATTAAATGGATAGGAATTGACGCGTCAATAGTAAGTTTGGCAACATTTCGTTGACAGCTGATAGTTTTCTCAACTTTTAAGTTTTGAATTGTTCTTCTTTGTCCAATTAAGTCTGCCTGATGATTCAGCGTTCCCATCAGTTTGATATCAAATTGGTCTTAATTTTCAAATGTTTACACTGATAATTATGGAACACACATATATGGTACAGATAATTGAATTGTTTGGTGCCTATAATTATTCAATTAGGTAAAGAAAAAGATAACTTTCTAATTTATGAACGACACTTACCACTTGTATTGTTGTATGTACCTGTTCTTTTATGTAATTATTAGTATTCACACTCGCGCATTGCGCAGTGAATAATAAAGTACAATTTTCATAAAAAATTATATTTTAGAAAAGACGGTAAATATAAAGGAACATGAAAATGCAATTATTTTTTGGAACATGTAAATATAATGGACATTCGTATAACAAAGTAGCAAGGAAACACAATAAAGAAACATACAGTTATTTCATAAAGTCTAATAGTATTCTTTATAGCCTCAATAAAGCAAGTCATGTATACCAGCTAGATTGCCACAAACAAAGGTTTCTAATGCCTAGAAAATTCAGAAATACGCCACAACCATAGTATTTCAAGATAGAAAAATCAGACTTCATAACATACAGTCACGGAAAAATAATTATTCCCCACTTAGAAAATATTTTCTTTAAATGCGATACACCCCTAATACTCCCACAGGATAATGTTTACACCATACCTTTAAACATGCCGCATTTGCATACGCATTGTTAATACCAAGAAAATCATTATTTTGAGTCAATAAGTTTATTGCATGAGCAATTTTTTGAAGTTGTTCCGCTAAAAATCCATGTGAATTGTTGATGTTTTGCGAGTGAACCTCGTGCTTAGATTGAGAAGATACTACTGCATTAGCAGCATGAGAAGGATTTTCCTGCGATCCGCGTTGTTGTCGATTATTTTGGCCTCCTGTGTTGTTGACCAAATTCCATTTTTAAACTTGCATCTATCCTCTGTATGGCCTTTTCTATTACAATATTTGCAATGAAATTTCAGAGTACGATAATTCTCAATTGTGTGGCCTTCTCGATTACAATGCTCACACTGCTTATCCTTGAATTTGTTGAAAAAACTATTAGCAAGTCTCTAAACTGCAGCTGTAATAGAGAAACTTTCTGTTGATTCTGATGTCATCTGTCTCTGCGTTTCCTCTTGAATAACAAGTGAATAGGCTTGGCGTACATTGGGCAGCGGGAGACATCATGAGAATATCTCTATCAATACTGCCCAATCTGAGATTATAGCGGATGACAACCATGACAATTCCAATCAACTAGTTCAGAACCCAACACCCGAAGAGCCCAATGAACCTATTTCAATCACTCAAGATGTTGTAGTTCCTTCATCTCCTCCTCTAAGGCAAACTCTTCGTCCAAAAAATCCACCAGGATGGCATAAAGACTACATAGTATGGAGCTCAAGTCAGTCACTCTTCTACTACGTCAAGTTCAGCAACAGGTACTCGTTAACCTCTTTATCATTTTCTTTCTTACTCTCGCATCTCTTCAGCCCATTGTACATTTTTAGCTAACATTACAGGTCACACAGAGCCTTCTTCATTATGCTCAGGCTATCCTTGATCCACATTGGCAACAAGCTATGAATGTAAAATTAGAAGTGTTAGAAAAAAATAAGAGTTGGAGCTTAGTTTCATTTACTGCCGGTCAAAAACCCATTAGTTGCAAATGGATTTATAAAATCAAATACAAATCAGATAGAACAATTGAGCATTATAAGACTCGTCTTGTCGCAAAGGGATATACGCAGGTTGAGAGAATTGATTATCAAAAAATATTCTCTCCTACAGCAAAACTCACGACATTTCGTTGTCTTCTTACAGTTGTTTATGCCAGAAATTGGTTCGCCTATCAGTTGGATGTCCAAAATGCTTTTCTTCATGGAGACATACAAGAAGAGGTGTATATGAAGCTTCCACCAGGCCTTCGCCGACAAGGGGAGAACACTGTATGTCGGCTCCACGAGTCCCTTATGGCCTTAAACAAGCCTCAAGAAATTGGTTTCTCACTTTTTCAGAAGTTATTGATAAAGTTGGTTATCAACAATCAAAGGTTGGTTATTCTCTTTTCACCAAGGCCAAAGGTACATCTTTCACACGATCCTTATTTATGTTGATGATATACTTCTCACAGGAAATGATCTTCAAGAAATTGAACGCATCAAAGGGTTCTTTTCAAATGCTTTCGCATTAAAGATCTTGGAGACTTGAAATACTTTTTGGGTATTGAGTTTTCTTGTTCAAAGGAAGGCATCTTTGTGTCTCAAAAAAAATATGCACTGGATATTTTGGAAGATTCGGGACGCCTAAGAGCAAGGCCTGATAAATTTTCAATGGAACAGAATTTGAAGCTCACTTCACAGATGAAATTCTATTGAATGATCCAACTAAATGCAGAAGATTAGTTGGCAGATTGATTTATCTTACTGTAACAAGGCCTGACATTGTATACTCAGTTCGAACACTTAGTCAATTCATGCACGAGGCTAGAAAACCTCATTAGGATGCTGCTATACGAATTCTTAAATATATCAAGGGTACTTCAGGTCAAGGTTTACTAGTTTCTTCCACAAACGACCTTACTTTAAAGGCCAATTGTGATTCGGATTGGGTTAGTTGTCGTGCTACAAGGAGGTTCGCCACAGGATATTGTATTTTTCTTGGAAGTTCACTTATCTCATGGAAATCCAAGAAATAACTAGTTATTTCCAGATCATCAGCAGAGGCAGAGTATCGAGCGATGGCAAACACTTGTTTGGAACTCACATGGTTATACTATATACTTGAAGACTTAAGGGTCTCACGTGTAACTCCACTAAAATTATTTTGTGACAATCAAGCTACCTTACATATTGCAGCAAACCCAGTCTTTCATGAGCGCACGAAATATATTGAAATAAATTGTCACATAGTTCAAGAGAAGTTGCAAGCAAAGATGATAAGTCCTTCGTATGTTCCTACGCGCTTTCAGTTAGCAGATATCTTTACAAAGTCATTGGGAAAAGATCAATTTCTGCCATTGTGCAACAAGTTGAGACTTCATGATATTCACTCTCCAACTTGAGAGGGAGTGTTAAGGAACACGTATCTTGTCATTTATTCTTGTATATTTATTTTTCATAGATGTAGAGAAAATCTCATTAATTGGGGATCAAGATTTCTTGGCCTAAAAAGTTAAACTAGATTGATTTGTATTCTTATGTATATATTATTTGATCGTATGTGAATAAAGAAAAAACTTCACCCAAATACCTCGTTCTTTCTACTTCTTGAGACAGATACTCCCATTAAGAAAATTACTGCTAATAGAATTCTCCTGGCTAGCAAAGAAGAAAAAGAAATGTGCACTTTATTTGGGTAATTCCTTAAAAAAATACAAGTATCGAATGGTCCGGGGCTGCGAAACAACAAATTAGCGCCTAATGCAAGTTCCAATATAAAAACGACGGGCGCCCATCAATCAGGCCATAGGTTTTAGTGATAGGCCCATGTCAAGGGTTAGGCAATTTACACATCAAGAACTAACTTAAAGTTTTTCATTAGATTAATAGGATCTTTTTTAGATTAAATAGGATTAGACTAACGAAAAAAGAGGATTGCAATAGAAAAAATTTATATGGACAGCTTATGAATTTTCAAATATTAGATAGCATGTTGCTTTAAAGGAAAACTTCCCACCTCGTTTTCGTTAGCGGGGGCGGGACTAGCAGTTTGCGGGTTCGATAGAACTCAATAACTTTGATTCAAATTTTATATTTATCTTAAAAAATTTATTAAATATATAAAAATTATTAATTTAAAATTCATAATTTTAAAAAATACTAAAATTCCCTCGTAAGCTTCAAAACATGGCTCCATTTCTAGTGCGTGTGGGTGGGGGTGGGCCGATTGAGGAAAGGGGATGATTGGTTCTTTATCTTTATACAAAATAGCAGTTTTAACTTTCCAAACTAAATTTACCAGCACCAGCAAGTTTCCTGTTCTAAAAAATATAATATGGAAGCTGAAAACTGACCTCGAAAATTAAAATTAAACAACAATTTCAAACAGGAGGATGGTTCAAAACTTCTAATAAAGTTCAATGTTTGAACAATTTATTATTAAATACTGATCAAGTCTCTTTTTCCAGTATAAGTTTGCGGCTGTATGACAATTTGGTCATAGCAAGAAAGGCTATGACTAACATGACAAACGATAATTTAAACTAAGAATCATCAACAACCTTCATATATACGAATTTTTCTTAGGTCACGAAAATCATAAAATAAGAATATAAGATTTTATAAATCAACGATTCCTGTAATTTTTTAAAAACAAATAATTTTTATTATTGTTACTAGCTTGTAGGGCCGTATGCAATGCAATAACATGTGTAGACGATGGTTCAATACTGACGAAAAAAAAAAAAGATAAAACATGTTTTGGTTAGGTTATATAAGTCCAGAAAGAAGAAACTCAAAGATGATTGAATTTCGTCAGAAGTATTTTTGAGATAAGAAAATGTGAAGAAAACATAAAGTAGAAAAATAATACACGTACAGACTAAGAATGCCAACGAAATTAAGATAGAGACAGAAATACTAAAATTTCACGTGCTTTAGTCTGCTGGATAATTAACTATTATAATAGGATAGGTATTAGTAACGTGAACATTTAACAAGGAGTGACAGAGACTTATTGAAAATGTCAAATGTTTCTAATGGAAGCCATCAATTAGCGGCCACTCGGAGGACATTATGTAGGCATTTGGACATAAAAAATGTGAAAAATAAATAAATTGTGGAGTTAAGTTAAAAAAGAGTGTTTAGAATTTGAAATTGTGTTTAAATATAAATTTTATTTGAAAAAATATTGTAATCATACGAAGAAAAATAAATTTTTACATGAAAATTTGGTAAAATCCACTTTTTTAAAATTTCTAATCACATCTTCGAAAAATACAAAATTGGCCAGTCAGCCGAACCTAATTGTATTCGCTAGCCAACAAGTATATAAAATCTATAAATATATTTTGCATATAATAGATATATATACAAAAAAAAATAAAATTATCGGATATTATTTTTGGAAGCGGATAAAAATATATATTTCTTAATTCTTTTTTTGAGGTGGGTGAGGGAGGTGGGGGAGGGGTCCTTTCCTCTCTCTGGCCCTGCATGGGCCTGAGATCAGCCATTGGGCTCAAGTTAGGTTTCTCTGCTATTGCAAACATGATTTTACATAGATGAAGGCCCAATGGAGGCCTTAAAGCTAATAGGCTAGGCCTCAGCCTATTTTGCAACGATAGAGCTTGTGTTGCATGGAAAAACTCGAAATACACGGGGGAAGAATATAGAGGGGAGGGAGGTTTTGGTAACGTTCATTATCCTCAGCTTGAAACACACACACACACTCATATATAAATATATATATGTAGATATATATATGAACGGCCAATGTCAAGTATCAAGGACGGTACTAACAGCTAGTTTTTGTAATAGGATATTTAAGGAAATATTATATTGAATATTCTCTGTACTGATACTTTTAGGATTGATATTGTGGATACGTCCCATATAAATTAAAAAAAAGAGATAAGGGGAAAGGGGTATGTAATATTTTCGGAGAAGAGCAGTTTTTGAGAAGAAGACTCTCTTTGGAAAAAATATAAACACCACCTTTCTAATAAGATTCTACCATCTATTATTCCATACTTTTCCATCAGATCCGAGAATAGTTCCGATGTTCTAGAATTTATCTATCACTCATCACTGTCAGAAAGGAGAATCATCCACCTCATTCAATATTGGGTGAATCATTCTCCTTATTTATGTTAATGCCTTTTATTGTTATTTATTGCTTGATATTTTTTCATCATTACTCCTCTTGAATATTAAATGTACACTACATTTAATCCCTCACCAATACTATCCTGCATTATTTGTGTTAGTTAGTTATAAATCCAAGAATATTATTATCAACTAGGCTTAATCCTTCATTACATAAAATTAATTAGTTTAACTGAAGATTTACACTTTTTGGTCAAACAATTTAGCGTCGTACATGAGGATTTCCTAGTTAAATTATTAGTTTCTTCTAGATCTATAACTAGCACAATTTACAACAACAAAAAAAAAAGAAGAGCAAAACTCCCTTTTACTTGTACACACGAATCTGACATGGCAGGTAATGGAGAAGAAAGAATGAAGGCAGTGGCCGATCTCACCACTAACCTCTTGAACACCATCAATGAGGTTTTCGAAACAGAAGGCGAGCATAAAACGCCTAATGCCTCCCCCATGCGAGGTGGGTCGCCCCTCCCTCATGGCAGTATCAACATCCTGCGGTAAAGGAGCTTCCACGTCCACAACGGAAGAGACACCACCAGCAGTGAAAAAACTACTCGAGGCTTGGTTAACAAACAAGCTAACCAGCATCCTCGACAAGCCCACCCAGGAGGCAGCTAGAGAAAACGTAAGGACTAGCATTACACCGACAATGGCCAAGCAGCACGGCCCTCTTCCTCCAGTAACAGGTATCACTCACAATGTTAATAATGTAGGTGACGACACCCTCACAGTCATTCTGAGGAAGATGGGAAAAATGGAAAATGAGAACAAAATGCTTCGGGACCAAATAAGAGAGCACCAACAAAGAGTCGACAAAATACTGGGTGCCCCAAAACTCTTGCCAAATAGAGATACTGGTCGATTCGTTGAGCAACCCTACAGTGATGAAGCTGCCCCACATGCCATACCCAAGACCTTTAAGATGCCGCCTTATCTGAAAATATATGATGGTACGACCGACCTCGAAGATCATGTGACTCACTATGTCACTGCGGTAAAAAGCAATGATCTCGCCAAAGAACAAGTATCCTCCATCTTGTTGAAAAAGTTCGGCGAGAACCTCACCGGAGGAGCATTAACTTGGTATTCATAATTGCCCACGCATTCCATCGAAACGTTCTAAGAGATGGCCGACAGGTTCGTAACGGCACATGCTAGGGCCAAAAAGGCAGAGACAAGAGTGAACGATATATTTGCCATCAAACAATCGTTCGAAGAGGGATTGAGGGACTTCCTCGCTCGATTCAACCGAGTAAGGATGACCTTACCGAATGTATCAGAAGGAATGGTTGTAGCAGCTTTCCAAATGGGTTGAACAGAAATGGCTCAAGTGCGACCAAAAATCTATTAAGTCGGTTTATGACATATCCTCCAACTACTTGGGATGAAATACACAATGCCTACTGTGCCGAGATCCATGCAGACGAAGATGACCTGAATGGGCCAACTCATTGATTGACCTCGGTACAGGCCGAGTCCAGGAAGGATCGAAGAAATAATGCCTGGAGGGATCTTGCAGCTCCACGACCCAACCGAGAAAGGCATCAACCATATATCAGAAGCGTCATCATGCCCTCCTCCCGCCACGAAGAGGGCCCATCTAAACCAAGGACAGGGACTCACTTGAATGAGAGAGGTATGTCCCCTTTATTATTCGCTCATAATTTTTTTTGTCACTCTCATAAATAGTCTACGCATTGGGAAAGCTCGGACCAAAAGTAAAGTGGCCACAAAAGATGAGGTCAGATCCAAGTACTAGAAAGTCAAACGCCCTCTGCGAGTTCCACCAAGAGCGAGGTCACAAAAATGAGAATTGTATCTCTTTAAGGCAGGAGGTCGCGACCATGCTTCACCAGGGACACCTCAAAGAATTGTTGAGGGACCGAGGAAGGACCAATTTTGCCCGAGGACATGAACAGCAGCAAGGATCGCTGAAACCACCCTCACCGACTCGCACCATTCAAATGATCATCCGGGGCAGCAACGACGCTTCGATCAACAGCGTAAATTTCACCATAAACCACAAGCTCAAACAGTTGATCTCTCACAAACGGTATGATGAACTTGAAGAAAGTATCATCTTCAATAAGCCAGATACCCACGGTATGGTTTTCCCTAATTATGATGCCCTTGTTATCACTTTACGAATATTAGATACAGATGTAAGACGCATTATGGTGGACGATGGGAGCGAGGGTGCATTATCCACCCTCGAGTACTTGCAAAAATGAAACTCGAGGATAAGATAATGTCGCGTTGCATCACGCTAACAGGTTTTAACAATGTAGTTGAACGAATGTCTGGAGAAATCACACTCCCCATCCTGGTCGGCGGCATCACTCTAGAAACCACATTCCACATCATAGACCAGGATACGGCGTACAACGCTATGATAGACCGACCCTGGATACACGCCATGAGGGCCATCCCCTCCAGCTTGTACCAAGTTACCAAATTTCCAACCCCATGGGGAATATTCAGCATACGAGGAGAACAATGCACATCTAGAGAATGATACCGCATCGCCCTAGATTGTAGGACCACCTAGCAAATGAAAGGCAAAGAAAAAGAGGTATAGCAATTAATAGGGTCGAGGTCGAGCTGTGACGAAAGAGAGGACGTCATCAGAGATCCCAAAACAGTAAAGGCCGCGGGATCAACCATAGAAGACCTCGACCCCGCTCAACTTGATGATAACGACCACAGCAAGAAAGCGTACATCGGTTGCAAGCTTCAAGAACCAGGTAAATTCTGTCAATTCTTAACTGCTAACGCAGACTTGTTTGCTTTTTCCCATGCATATATGCCAGGTATACTAAAGGAGATCGCCACGCACAAGTTGAACGTCGACTGATTCCACCCCCCGGTGAGGCAGGTTAGGAGGCAGGTTAGGAGGCAGTTCAATTCCACAATAAACGATATAGTCCGTGAAGAGGTCGAAAAATTACTAGAAAATGGCTCCATCAGAGAATCAAAATACCCCCAATGGGTCGCCAATGTGGTCATGGTGAAAAAGAAAAACGGGAAGTGGCGAATATGCGTACACTTTACAGATTTAAATAAAGCATGCCCCAGAGATTCATTCTCGTTACCTCACATCAACCAGCTAATTAACGCAACGGTCGGGCATGAATTGCTAAGCTTCTTAGATGCCTACTCAAGCTACAATCAGATCCTCATGGAAGAGAAGAATCAGGAGAAGACCACCTTCTTCACCCATCAAGGGACGTACTACTACAGAGTTATGCCTTTTGGACTGAAAAACGCAGGGGCGACATACCAAAGGTTGGTGACCAAAATGTTCAAAGATCAACTCGACAAGACTATAGAAGTCTACATAGACGATATGTTGGTCAAGTCTAAAAGGAAATAAGATCACATAGGCCACTTGAAAGAAGCCTTCGATATACTCAAGCGATACAGAATGAAAATAAATCCTGAAAAGTGTGCATTCAGCGTGACCTCAGGAAAATTCTTGGGTTTCCTACTATCACAGTGAAGTATCGAGGTAAACCCCGACCAAATCAAATCCGTAGAAGGAATAACATAGCACTTAACCACCAAAAAACAAGTTCAGAGGCTGACTGGTCGTATCGACGCCCTATCAAGATTCATTTCGTGATCATCCGACAGATGCCACAAGTTTTTTGGCGTACTTAGAAAGGACAACAGCCTACGGTGGACCTCCAAGTGCACCCAAGCCTTGAAGGAGTTAAAGGCTTACCTGTCATCACCGCCGTTGCTTTCCAAGGAGGAGCCTGGAGAGCGCCTCCTCGTCTACCTAGCCGCATCTGAAGTAGCGGTGAGTGCGGTCCTGGTCCGAGAAGATGAAGGTACGCAATCTCCCATCTATTACATTAGCAATACCTTAGTCGACACCAAGACGGGGTACCCCCATCTCGAAAAATAGGCCCTGGCCTTGGTCGTAGCTTCACGGAAGCTTAAACCCTACTTTAGTGACACCCCATCTCGGTAGTCACAACTTTCCCCTTGAGAAGTATCTTGCATCAGCCCGAGCTATCGAGCAGGTTAGCCAAATGGGCAATAGAATTAAGCGAGGACGATATAACATATCAATCGCGAACGACGATAAAATCACAAGTCCTGGCCTACTTCAGCGCAAAAATAATGCTCGAAGTCGAAAAAGAAGCCGCCCACGCTTCTCCACAAACCCAAGATCGATGGATTTTGTACACCAACGGCGCTTCTATTGCGTCAGGGTCCGGACTGGGACTTGTACTCAAAGTCCCAACAGGCGAAGTGATTCGCCAGTCCATAAGGTGCCCGGACATGACTAACAACGAGGCCGAGTATGAGGCCGTGATTGGAGGATTAAGGCTAGCAATCAAGTACGGGGAGAGAAGGGTCATACTACGCTGCGACTCTCAACTCATCGTCAACCAAGTCACAGGGACTTTCCAAATCAAAGAGCAAAGGTTACAAAAATACCAGGCCGAGATCTGCAAACTATTGCCCAAGTTCGATGAATGCCAGCTCGACCAGATTCCTCAAGCAAAAACATCAAAGCAGACGACCTCAACAAATTAGCAGCAGCCACTAAAAGCATAACCGGAGAAAGAAACGTGGTCACCCTCCTCCACTCATCAACAGATCAAATCGAGGTAAGGACCATAAATCTAACTTGGGACTGGCGCAACCGTATTATTACATACTTGCAGGATGGCGTACTCCCAGATGATTAAAAGGAATCCAAGAAGCTTCGGATGCAAGCAGCCAGGTACAACATCATTCATAACGACCTATACTAGAGGACATACGGCGGCCCCCTGGCGAAATGCTTAGGCCCAAATCAAACGCATCACGTCCTAGAAGAAGTCCACGAAGACCACTACGGAGCTCATTCCGGAAATCGCGCTATAGTCAGATGTCTCATATGGGCAGGTTACTACTGGCCCACTATGAAAAAAGAGGCCGCAGACTTCGTGAAAAAATGCGAGCAATGCCAAAATACGCCCCAATGATTCATCAAGCGGGTGAGCACCTCCACCCCGTCACTTCCCCTTGGCCATTCATCAATTGGGGAATGGACATCGTTGGCCCCCTACCTACGGGGTGATGTAACGTACGATTTCTTTTGGTTTTAACTGACTATTTTTCTAAATGGTTGAAAGCAGGAGCATTCGCCCAGATACGCGAACAGGAAGTGAACGCCTTCAAATGGAAAAACATCGTGTGCCGCTTCGGCTTCCCCAAAGAGATCAGTTGCGACAACAGACCCTAATTTACTGGAAAAAAGGTCGCCGAATTTTTTGAGAAGTGGCATATCAGAAGAATACTCTCAACACCGTACCACCCCACGGGCAACGGGCAGGCGGAATCCTCCAATAAATCAGTACTGAACATCATGAAAAAAAAGCTTGAGGACGCCAAGGGACTATGGCCGGAGTTATTACCAGAAGTGCTTCGGGCCTATCGTACAACGCCGAAGACGAGCACAGGAGAGAAGCCCTACTCATTAGTCTATGGGACTGATGCGGTAATACCAGTCGAAGTCGGAGAGCCCAATATGAGATATTCCCATAAGAGCGGGTTGAGGAACGATGAAAGCAGAAGGAAAGAGCTCAACGAAGCTGAAGAACAGAGATATATGGCCTACATAAGGATGATCCCCCAAAAACAACAGGTAGAACGCTATTATAACAAAAAGGCCAAGGTTAGACCACTCAAAGTCGGGGACTATATGCTCAAAGCCAAAACACAAGCAAGCAAAGACCCGTGGGAAAACAAACTGGGAACAAATTGGGACGGTCCATATAAAATCACGGCAACAGCAAACAAAAGGGTCTTTCCAACTAAAAACAATGGAAGGAAAACTACTACCAAACAACTGGAACATCATACGCCTCAAGTATTTCAACTTTTAAGAAAAAGTGTTCTCCAAGTCGTACTCTTTTTTCCCTCACTTGAGTTTTGTCCCAGTTGGATTTTCTCAAGGAGGTTTTTAACGAAGCGACAAGGGGTCACCGGACGATCAGTTCATTGCCCCACCTCTCAACACGTCTCCAGGTCACCAATGAAGGGACTAGATAGACTGGGACTGGAACGCCAGCCCGGAAAACATGTAAATTTCTCCAAGTATATGAGCCAAACACAAATGTATGGAGTCCGCTCATACTTTAGCCAGAGCAACATTGCCTCAATATTTACTCGGCCCCCGGCCATAACTAAGTATAGGTTACATTCGACCTCGTTCGAATCAATACCCACTCGGCCCCCGACCACAATTAAGTAAGTTATATTCGACCGTACTCGAGTTAACTCACATTTGACCTTGCTCGAATTAACTAAGTACGAGTTACATTCGACCTCGTTCGAATCAACACCCACTCGGCCCCCGGCCACAATTAACCTCGCTCGAATTAACTCACATTCGACCTTGCTCGAATTAACTAAGTACGTGTTACATTCAACCTCATTCGTATCAACACTCGCTCGGCCCCGGCCACAATTAAATAAAAGTGACATTCGACCTCACTCGAATTAACTCACAGATGACCTTGCTCGAATTAACTAAGTACAGGTTATATTCGACCTCGTTCGAATCAACACTCGCTCGGCCCCCGACCACAATTAAATAAAAGTTGCATCGACCTCACTCTAATTAACTCACACTCGACCTTGTTTTGAATTAACTTAGCATAGGTTACATTCGACCTCGTTCGGATTAACTAAGTTACATTCAACCTCGTTTCGAATTAACTAAGTATAAGTTACATTCGACCTCGTTTTGAACTAAGTATAAGTTACATCCGCCCTCGTTTCGAATTAACTAAGTATAGGTTACATTCAACCTCGTTCTAATTAACACCTACCGGCCCCCGGCCGTGACCGAAACTGAGTTCTGTTTCGACCTCGTTCAACACACATAAACCAAGTTTTTACGACTAAAGCGACCAAACGGCAAAACAAAATAAAGAGGCATACAAGCTCGAAAAGAAGGGAAAAAGTCAGGTACGAGCAGCGAAAATGGCATTTCATAAAATATATTCTTTACAAAGTCTAGAACAGATGCCCACAAAATATGTACAAAACTTACAAGCAAAAAGAAAGAAAAACAACTACTCGCCACCTAACCCAGCAACGTCATCTATCTGACCGCCTAGGCCATCTTTACCCGCCTCTCCGCCAGTACCATCGCCACCGCCTTCAGAATACTCATCCTCATACCAGGCATCTTGTTCGATCCCGTCAATACCTATGTCTTCCTCGCCATCACCAGCCTCCGGCGTAGCGGGATCATAGCCACAAGCAGTCCGAGCTGAGCGTGCCTTAGCGCGAACATCCTCAAAGTCGGCCTAAAAAACCTTCCCCACCGCCATCAAATCCCTAAATATATCCCGTTGGGCGTCGACGTGGATCCAGATCTCATGCGGATCCCGCGGAATGTCAGGAAAGGCAGAAGAGCGAGAAGAGGACGGCTGAGCCAATAACTTGAACTTCTCGGCTTCAAGAGCGACAACTTGCTCATTAAGGCCCGAAACTTCTTTCTCCAACTCCCCTATACGCTCGTCGAGTCGCTCCTCTCTAAACCTCGCCATCTCTAAATCACTCCCGCTTTGAACAAAGAACGCAGATTACGGCTTCTGATGCCTTTACTTGCCCCAAAGCCGCCAACCGATCCCATTCCGACTTCTCTAAGTCCGCTATCCTCTTGGCGAGCTCATCACCTAGAGCCTCCACCTTGATTAGACTTTCTTCGAGCTTGGCCCGTAGCGAGATCACTTGGTCTTGGAGATCGGCGTACTGGACCTCGACCCCTTTGCTCACCGCAAGCTCTTCCTCTTTCTATCTTAGTGCTCCCTCGAGGACACTGTACTTACCGATGACTTTCACCAACTCGTCATCTTTCTCTTTCAACTCGTCTCGAAGAGCTTGAAAGTTGTCACCCCCGCCAAATCGCCTACAGATCTCGTGGTGTTTTTTGCGATACTCACGGTACTTCCGTTCCATCTTCTTGAAAATGGCCTTGCGCCTCTCATCTCCGCAAGCACTCTTGATCTCAAGAATAACGGCCTAAGGAAAAAGTGGAGAAGAAAGCCAGAGTTAAACAAAAGAACAAAATAAAGTACAAGGCACGGGAAATGATGCAGAGTATCAGGAAAACACGCAATAGTGACGCATGACGTCACTCTGAAATGACGTGACCCTGGGTTGCGGCTCACGGAAGGCCACGTTTCCACCCCGTCTGAAATGTTACTACTCGACCTGCTCACCTAAAACTTCTCAACAGAGTCCGCTCATCGAGGTCGCCCAGGGCTGACATCAATAAGCGGAGGGACTAATTGTATAGGTCAAAATGTGCCTCAATGGGATTTAGCATGGAGTGGTATTATGGAAAGTGATGTGGCCGAGGTCGACTAGTAGACAGCGGGGCTCGTAGCCGGGCGGTCAATAACGGCCAAGGTCAAGTATCAAGGACGGTACTAACGGCTAGCTTTTGTAATAGGATATTTAAGGGAATATTCCATTGAATATTCTCTGTACTAATACTTTTAGGGTTGACTGGGGATATGTCCCATATAAATAAAAAAAGAGATAAGGAGAAAGGGGTATGTAATATTTTCGGAGAAGAGCACTTTTTGAGAAGAAGACTCTCTGTAGAAAAGATACAAACACTACCTTTCTAATAAGATTATACCATCTATTATTCCATACTTTTCCATCAAATCCGAAAATAGTTCCGATATTCTAGGATTTGTCTATCACTCATCACTGTCAGACAGGAGAATCATTCACCTCATTCAGAATTGGGTGAATCATTATACTTATTTACATTAATATCATTTATTGTTATTTATTGTTTGATATTCTTCCATCATTACTCCTTTTGAAATATTAAATGCACACTGCATTTAATCCCACACCAACACTATCCTGCATTATTGGTGTTAGCTAATTATAAATTCAAAAATATTATTATCAACTAGGCTTAATCTTTCATTACATAAAATTAATTAATTTAATCGAAAATTTATACTTTTTGGTCCAACGGTATTGAGGTTAATACAAACTTTATAATATTGACGTCAACTCGTGGATCATTGGCAGCTGGCGAAAGCTGATCAGAAACAAGATTGACGTACACAACACAATATATCTGGTAAACAAAAAGAGTAAAGATTGGTTCAGGCTACGTTTTAAACCAAACGTGCTCATAACTCTATGTGATTAAGGCCTAAGGATTTCTGGTCAACAATTATTTTGGCTTTGAGTTATGAATGAAGGACTACTACTCTTCGGCAAAACTAATGTCTAGAAATAATGAGTGCCACCAACATTCATAATTATTCTTAATACTTGAAGGCTTTGGATGTAATTTTGACCTGAAGCTTTCAATTGGTCAAAATGCTTTTATGATCATTTATTACTAAGATGGTAGTATTTCTACTAGCTTAATTGCTAGCTAATTAGTGTATTAGAACATAGTTGTCGAGTCATCATGGCCTTGATCTTAGTTATTACATGGACTCTCATATTAATCAAGTTAATTTTGAAAAAAGAATATTGAGAAAATGTTGTAAGATGATCATAATTACCATACGAAAAGAATGTAGAAATCACAAGTATTATGGAAACAGCATTGTAGCAAATCAAAGTAAACTTCTCTATTCAATATTAAGTGGCAATTGGATTATGAAAAATTAAATTTAAAATGGGTAGCCCCGAGTCATTTGAACTA
Organism: Nicotiana obtusifolia; assembly: GCA_002018475.1. Classification (NCBI taxonomy): domain Eukaryota; kingdom Viridiplantae; phylum Streptophyta; class Magnoliopsida; order Solanales; family Solanaceae; genus Nicotiana; species Nicotiana obtusifolia. The sequence continues at coordinate 44,750 of MCJB01038006.1, forward strand.
TGTTGTATTAACAAACGGGGATCAAAGTCGGATCTAGAATTGAAATTTATAGATTATGAATTATAATTATTTTGAATTATTAAATTTTAAATTAATAATTTGTTCATATTAATAAATTTCTCAAAACATAAAGTTATTGAATTCTATCGAATACACGTACACGTACCTAGAATTGTACATCCGCCCCTCGTGGGGATTCAACAAAACCCTGTATGGTTACACTTTTTCCTTCTTCATTTCGATTTAGTTTTAACATGTCCTTATGTACTGGTTTCGTAGTAAACAGACTATGTTAGCATTGGTGAAACAGCAGGTTGGATATTTAATTTTTTGCGACCTATCTTTATTTTTTTATTTTTTACTTTTGAATTTTGAATTTTAGCTATAAGTAAGTGGGTAAAAACTAAAGAAACAAGATTAGAGAAATCGATTCACAATATATCCACTTAAAGAAAGCTATACAGATTAAGAGCATCTTGTAGCATAATAGAGTAGATATTTTTTGTACTTATATAATACACAAGTCAAATCGGTATTTTAACATCATGTGAATCAAGTAGTCACAATAAAAAGGCAACACATATTTATATATCCCAAAAAGCAATGTAAGACTCATTTTGTTTTTAAAAAAATGAGTTTTAGATCTAATTTTAACCTCAAAGATCACGAGATAAAGCTTGTCAAATCCATACAAGAATTTAAACTCTTGACCAATGTGGGATATTATTCATCTCCCGCAAACTTATGCTCAGATAAACTTGTGTATTGATAATATAACACGAGTCAAATATTGGAAAACACAATAATACAAATAATTGTGGATCTAATATCAAGTTAAAGAAAACGAATCATTGAATCTAACTCAAAAGTTAGTTAACGAGGCGGTTATCGTGAATAGAACTCTCTTTACTATATTTTGAACCCAAAAGTCAATAAATTTGTTAAAGATGTTGTGAGCACGTGATTTTTGCCCCGACTAAAATATTCCTATAAGTAAATAAAGTAGTTTTAATTAAGTATTAGTCGTTTCAATAATTAATTAGAGTTTTAACTAATCATACTTAAATTGTAGGTAATTAATTAAAGAAAATACCTAAAAATATCATGCATGGCATTTAGGATTTATTCTTACATTTCTAGGTTTGAGTCAGTAATTAGTTATTTTACAAATTTAAAAAATTCAAAAAGAAATAGTTTATCTTACATTTATCAATTTTAAAGTTTAATTATTATAATCTAGCATCATTTTAATTTTTATAAATAGTTAATTCAGTTTAATTTCACATTTTTGGTAGATTAGAATTTTAATTACTAAGCAATCTAGTTATAAAAATTAAAAGAAAAAAAGAAATTGAGAATAAGTGATTATGGAAAATAAAACAAGAGAAGAAGGTTGGATTTGGATCAGCATTTTAAAATTTCGGTCTAGCCCAGTTCAAAACTCAACCGGACCAGCCCAATCATACCAACGGGCAGCCCAATCCCTCCCATCTCCCAAAACGACTCCGTTCCCCCTTTATTCGGATTCAATCCGAGCCGTTGATCTCAACTAAATCAACGGCTCCGAACTCCCCAATCGATGTCCTATAAAACGGTTCCAAACACCTAACCCCCC
>MCJB01038006.1:62875-96907 GCA_002018475.1 Nicotiana obtusifolia
TTTTTAATCCTTTTCAAATTTTCAGTTTAGCTTAACTACCCCTCCATTTGATAACAGGTTTCTGTTTAGTCCTAGAGGCAGCTTCTCAGAAGCTTCATAATCTGTTGCTGACAGATTCCCTACTAACTATTACCTAAATTACCCCTTTACGACACTGATTTGACCCATTAAACCTAACGGGTCGAGTTGACCCAATTCCAAACACTACTGGATTCAATTCAACCCCTTTTCTTTTAGGGTTTTTGATTTTTAAAGCCCAAATCAGACACATTTTACCCGTTCCCTTTTACAGAGTCTTGACGACTCGGTTGATTTAGGCCCAACGGGAAGTAAAAACAACAAAATACTAGAGAAAATCAGATGATAAAATCCTAAAGCTTAACATGCATACACGGACTCTTTGCCGAAATTGAAAATTAAAACTAGAAAACTAAAAGAAAGGAGTAGAAGATGAGAATAGTGAAGACAAAATGAAAAAGAAATAAAAAAGAAAAATGAGGAAATACCTTGGACCGGTGGGTTTGAAAATCTTCAAAACCTTGATTTTTAGCCAAGCCTGACCTTAACCGTGTGTTCTTGTTGAGAACACTCGGATAAAATCGACCTTGACTTCAATTGACTCGAAAAACTTCGATTCAGAAGTTTTGAAACTTTTAGGGTTTGTTTTTTCGATCTAAAATTGGAAGGATTTCAAGGGGTTTTGGCTGAAACGGAGTGGGGATTTGGGGTGAGGGGACGATGGTGGTCCTAGGGTGTGATTTTGGGTTGATTTGGGGGCAGATTGGATGGTGAGCCGCCAGGTTTTCGTCGATGGAACTGAGGCGGCTCGATTAGGGATTCGGGTAGGGTTGTTTGGAGACGATGAAATGAGGGGTAGGGGGTGTGTTCGGACATATATATAAGCCTAGGGGAATTAGTTTGCGAGCCGTTGGATCATCTGGGATCAACGATTCAGATCAAAACTTAACCAAACGGCGTTGTTTGGGTGTAAGGGGAATTGGACCGGGTTTGGAGAATTAAATTTGGGCTGGTCCGGTCAAAATTTAAAAGAAAACGTTTTGGGCTCGTCTGATTTTTAGTTAAAAGCCCAATCCGAGTTTCTCTTCTCTTTTGTTTTTATCTTCAATTACTTTTTGTTTTTTAATTTTCTTTTTTATTTTTAAATTAAAAATCCTAGTAGTTAAAAATCCTAAATTATCTAAATGTGAAATTAATTTAATTAACTAATTATAAAAATTATAAACAACACTTAATTCTAAGAGAAAAATAAACTAAGAATTAAAGATTAAAGCTAAAAAATATAAAAATGAACTATTTTCGTGATTTTCAAATTTTATAAAATAAATAATTGCTAATTTAATTCTAAAAATATAAAAATAAATCCTAAATACAATGCATGATATTTTTTGGTATTTTCATGATTTAATTAAAAATAAAAAACAAGCAAGAAAAATGTAAACAATTAAAAATCTACTAAAATTCACACCCACCTCGTTCATCTTTTCCTGATCCTCCTCGATCACCAGGCATTGGAGGTAGCTGGCTACGCCCACAGGAGCGGATAGAACCCGAGCATCCTCCGGGACAGTAAGAACAACTGATCTCTTGTGACCGGGGTCCGCACTCGGAGCGAGAAACTGATTAACCATTTTTGGGCTCGAACTCGGCCTGCCAACTTTCAAAGGCACGTCTCTCTTCGGAATCTCTAAGTTGCCCAGCCCCGAAAAGTCTTCCAAAGTAAACGTGTCCATGCAATCGAAGAAGGAGTGGAGAGGGTTGTCCGTGCCGTGAACTCCTACACTTGTCTTTTCCTTTCCTGCTTAGGCCTCCTCAACCATGAACTCGGTGTATGAGGACGTCTCAACGATATCTATTACACTGGCCACCTCCTTCGGAATGGAAGCAGCTTCTCAGGAGATCTCAGCCCCCGTTTCAATCCCGGCCTTCCGATTCAGAATGAGATCGGCCTCATGGATTTCTTCTTCGGCTATCATTGCTCCCTGGCAGGGGTCGATCCGTGAGTAACAAAGATGTCATCTTCTTCAGACTCATCCCTGAGTCGGCGAAGTGAGTCAAAATTCGGCACCCAGGAGTTAGGGCTCTTCTTGGGCTTGCGAACCCGAGTGGCCGCCTTTTTTTTATCTTCATCTCAGGCCCCGCTGAGCCCAAGGATTTCCTTTTTCTCTTCTTCTCCTCTGTAGTGACCCGAGGCTGCCCCACAACGGAGGGATCAATATATAAAGACGCATATTCGTCCCTTTTCTGCGGCTTAAGTTCGGTGTTCTTAGGCAAACCTGTGAAGGAAAGAGAAAGGGTCAGCGTTATGTAAGTTCGGGGTGCAATATTAACTATTATGAGAAAAGCCTTACTATGAGAACGGGCCTCCCATCGGCCCTTCGAAAGCTTGCACCACGAGCGCTCAAAATACAACATTTGCTTGCAGATACCTTCGATCCATTCCTTGAGCCGGGTGACCGCATTGGGAACTCGAGCAACAGCTGCACGATCACAAATGCTAATGGTGAGAAAGGAAACAAAGGAGAATCAACACTTAACGAAAGATTATGCTTATGAGATGCATTCCAATTCTTGGGGAATGGAAGAAATTTGGGAGGGATTAAATCTTCGATCTTCACCCGAACGAGGAGCTCCTGCCAGCCTTGGTCTTGATCCTCGTCAATGCTCGAAAAGATGGCCTTGCTGGCCCAGCGAGTGAGCTTGATTAGTCCCCTCAAAAAATTTGGGGACTATATAAACGGAGCAGGTGGTCGAGGGTGAACCGAGGAGACTTGGTGTTATTCGCAAAGTAACGGAGGAGGATTACGATCCTCCGAAGAGACGGGTGGATTGCAAGGCACACCTTATATCTCTTGCAAAAGTCCAAAACAACTGGGTCTACCGGGCCCAATGTCAAGGGATAAGTGTAAACACTTAAATACCCCTCCATATGAGTGGTGATATTGTCCTCAGGCCCGGGGACTACCACGTCCTTACCTCCCCATTTACAGTCCTCTCGGATAATGGGGAGGGTATTTTTGCTATCAGAGTATATATATATATATCTCGATGCCCTTTCACCTCGGTCTTGCTTGGATGAGGCCTTCTCGACTTTGAAGTCGTCTACCCCCGGGAATAAAACTTTTCACTGGGGGGGCTCTAGGGCCGCTTCGCCGGCAGCCACTTCAGGAGTAGTCGTCTCGAGAACAACCAATTCGGGGGCGGCTTCCTCGGTACGTGTGACCGGGTGAAAAAATGAAGAGGCAGCCTACTAAGGAACTGATTTAGAAGTATTGGCCATCGTAAATCTGGAGAATATATGAAGATTTGAAGAGTGTGTATGAAGATTTGAAGTTTGAAAGTGAAGATATGAGGTTCTGGGTTTAAAATCCAAGAAAATGTATGAAGGTTGGAGGTTGAATATGAAGATATGAAGATTCAAGAAACAAGGTATGAAGATTTGAGAAAGATGAAAGCCTTTGTAGAGCTCGAAGGTAAAGGTCACGATCAGAAAGTGAAGGAAGTAAAGTGGGCGAAGCTTTTATAGAGGAAAACGTAATCATTACGAGCCGATGGTTTACACTCGTTCGAAGTCAGAACGACGCGACTGATGGGACGTTTCGGCTTCTTCTTACTCTCGGTTGTAACGTACAAAAGAAGTAATCGAGGTACATCTATCGTTTCCCATCGTTTGACAGACCTACTCTCTGAGAAACGAGGGGACTATCTGTATACGGGTGAACTCGGGGTCAGCACACACCTTGAGTTCTCGGTGAGTCTGATGAAGCACAAATGTATGAGATGGAGACCGAGTCTGAGAACTCATTGGTTCGAGGCCGGAACGGGGTGCTCGCAACCGGGCCAAACAAGTCAACACCCCCCGAATCCGGAACGAGTTCCAAGACCTCGGAAGGTAGTACAAACGGTTGCACACGACTAACAGAGAGCCGTGATATCCGCACCCAACCGGATATCGCGATGCGGATCTCGCTCAATGTCGGTAGCCTATCAGTGATTGATGTACAAAGAGGTCTTTTACCCTTTTTAAAATTATATTATGGGTAAAATTCTCCTACAATATGAAGGGGAGGTTTCTTATCCAATGGCTCATTGTAACACGCATATCAAGGCAATATAAACGTACTTCTCTACTTTCTAGCCGAAAGGTTCTTATTTTATTCATAGTTCTCCATACACGTTTGACTTCGAATCGAGGGCCCGGTCGAAGGTAAGACCACTGTTAAGCTAAAACCCGAGCCCAAACTCAACGTCACAACTGATTTGGTTATTGTTTTCATCTTTAATTCGGTTATCTAACACTCTTGATTTCTTGTATTGAATTTAACTACATATCCTTAAAACCACGTACAAATTTAATTGTTATCCGTTTTAAAAGTAAATAAACTTCAATTTCCTTGCTTTCATTCACCATTTTTGTGTTATGTACAAATTCAGAGGTATCATAGTGTGCAACTGAAAAAGTTCATGGGAAATTAGAATGATACTTAAAAGTTAATTGAGCTTAGTAGCTGTAATTAGAAAAGGAACGAGACCTGGTTTAAGCCAAAACAAAAGAGGACGAACGCACATTTCCCAAGTGACACGTGTCAATGTCCCCATCCCTGGGTGCAGCAAAGCAATTTGCATGAGGGGACGCACCCACTTAAAAGCGGTCCAGTCAAACTCTAAGACTGCAAGAAAATATTTAAATAGATCAACAAAAACTAAGATAAAACAACAGAGTTTTTTCAAAATAATTTGTGGGGATAATATAAAAAAGTTTTTAAAAAAGCATAGAGTACACAAAAACACATACACACACATACAGCACACTCTGTCCTAGTTATTGACCAGTCAATTTGCTTAGCTGCCACTTTTTAAAAAGGCAAAGGTCCCAATTCCAACTTCTCCAAAACCCATTCCCCACTCTATATTTTTGTATTTTATTTTCAAAATTAAAATTTTCAAATATCTGAGTTTGTTTTCAAATATCTTTTTAAAAAAGGCAAAGTAGTAAATTTTCAAATATCTGAGTTTGTTTTAATGCAAAAATTTTTGTAACATATGATAGAATGTATTATTTTCTTTATAATGGATAAATAGGCCAATATTTTCAGTCCAATCTTACAAATTCAATTGCGGAAGCAAGATTTTTACTAATCAAAAATTTTAAAAATATAAAAAAATAAATACAGAAGAAGTTAAAGGTATTTAATACACATACAATATGATTTTAACCTTATATACACAATGTGATTTTAAGTGAAGAGATTCGACTGAATCCCTCGACGAACATAACTCCGCCCCTGCTTGCAACAAATAGCTTTAAGAGAACTCTTTGTTAATTGGTAAAGTATTATTTCATCTTCTCAAGACTACTCGGATGAATCTTTTCTACTCTTTATTAAGAGTCCATTTAGCCAAGCTACAAAAAACTGTTTATTTTGAAAAGTATTGTGGTTTAAAAGTGCTTTTTGAAAAAGTACTTCTGCAAATAACAGTTTGTGTTTGGTCAATTCATTTAAATAGTATTTTTTGCAAGCTCATTATATTTGACCAATCTTTTCAAAAAGTATTTTTACGTATCAAATTACGAAAAAGGATGGTAAAGGATTAGTTTATAATTAGTATCATTTAAAAACGAAATATATATTTATTATAAAAAAATTCAACTAAAATATAAAATATAAAATATATAAATTAAAAATTCTAATTAATATAAAATATAGTTATTCCAAAGCAATAGAATTGAGTATTTGGTATTACTTATTGTTTATATGATATTTAAATATTTCAAATTTACATCATTCAATATAAATTTAAAATTTTAAAAATATAAATTTATTGTAAGGTTCTTTTTGTCTTGAACAAATTAGGTTTTTGGTTCTTCTTCTTGGAAGAAAGCCAGAATTTGTAACTTCTCCCTAAAAGCAGAAATTTTTTTTATGCTACTGTTCAAAAGTACTTTTTCATTTTAGCCAAACACCTTAAATTTTACAAAAAAAAATACGTTTTGACAAATAAAAAAATATTTTTGACCTCACAAAAGCTTGACCGAACAGGTTCTAACTCTCATATACGTCGAATTCATATTTCATACAGTAATTCGTTTGTTACTATATGATTATTCTCCACATTTATAATTTTGTTAAAATAATTCTATTACCCGAAAATAAAACAAAAAATATTTTGTCCACACGAATGACATGTTTGATGCTTTTATTTAGTTTTATATCTTAGAGTTAAGATTATGGTAAAAATCTAATCTTCTTGAGATGTGTTATATATTAAAATCCTTTAAAGAATTTCTATCTCCAAGCTTTAATTTTGAAAACAAAAAAGGGACATAAAGAGAAAGCAAAATGAAAATAAAAATAAAAATAGATTCAGTGTATGAAAATTAGAGAAGAGTCATTAGTAGTTTATATCCCCAAGACTACGCCGCACGTTACAGTTTGACCAACTGACCCGTTGTTGCTCTTTTTTATAATTACCCAATTCATCCGTGACTCTAACCAAAAGTTCCTTCCTACTCTCGAAAAAGGCATATCACCCTTTTTTTTACTACTACATCAAACTTATAGTAATAATATTCCATTTTTACCCTAGAATATATAAAAAATAAACTAAAAACCGGATTTCTCGGTGGCGTTGGAGTTTGGACCACCATACACGTGTGGTCCACGAGCTTCTCTCGTCAAATTACCGTCTATCGCCGGTAACTTTACTTTTTGCTTTTCCCCTATAATACTTTCTTTATTCCTTTTTGTATATAAAGTTAACTCAAAAAATTTATATCAAATTGAAAATAAATAATATAAGTCTAAGAAAACGTTGAATGTTTTTACGTTCTACATCACAATTGAATGATTAAATTTATTAAAGTTACTAACAGCATAAACGTCGAAAATTAAAAGTTAAAATGAAGCGGAGTATATTATAGGAAACTAAAATAAGATACTTCAAAACATATTAGAAAAAAAAAAAAAAAAAACTGTTTTTGTAGGGTTTCCAGGTATAACTTGACCCATATCCAATCGGGGTGTAGAGGGGGGTAGGGGGCTCACACTCTAAAGAGGTAGCTGTTCTTCCCTTTTTTCCCCTTTTATTCTCTCTCACATTTTTGGGTAAGGTTTCTCTTTAACTCCTCTTCCATTTTTCTCTCTTTCCCTGATCTGAAACTTGTAAAGTTTAAATCTTGGAGAGTCTTTTGTGCTAATTTTGGGGAATTTGTTTCTGTTTTTGTAGTCGGGATTTTCTATGTTGGATTTGATTGCTTCTTTATTGGTATTATTTTGTTGTTGATTTGTAGATTGGAATGATTTCAATCTTTTAGAGGTTGAAGAGGAAGTGAGAAAAGTGTATAGCTTTGGTATTAGAAAAAGGGCTGTTGCAAAAAAAAGATCCTTGTAAGTAACTATAGTGTTGTTTGATGATGATAATGATGGCGAAAATGAGCACTATGGCTCTTTTGACCAGAGAAAAAGAGTTCAGATAAAAGGAAAAAAAAGAAAAGAAAGAGATGTCCCCCCTTCCTGTCAAATCCTGCTTGTAATTGTCAATGAAAGATCAAGAGAGAAGACAAAAGAGTGCAAAGACTGTTCTTTTCCTTTTCTCTTTTTTCATCCACACGCTTCATGTTTGCCCTCTAAATGCTGCTGCTTTGAACCAGACTCCTTAGAAATAGAAATATTCTTGTTAGTTTTTTTTTAGGGTCAGAAAAAATGCCTATGTATCAGCCATCTAGAGGGAGGGGTGAGGAGTATGATGTTGGGGGAGGTGGGCAGGTTTTGGATCTGGAAACTGCTGTTAAAGATGGGATTTTGGGTGGTGGAGGTGGGGTTGTAGTAGTTCATAGTGGTGCAATAGAAAAGAAATTGAGTCTAAAGAAAATGATTGAGGAGCTTGATTCAATTGAAGTTCCTTCAGTTTTCATATGTCCAATTTCATTGGAGCCAATGCAAGATCCAGTTACCCTTTGCACAGGACAAACATATGAGAGGTCTAATATTCTCAAATGGTTCTCTTTAGGGCATTTCACTTGCCCCACTACAATGCAAGAGTTGTGGGATGATTCAATTACTCCTAACAATACTCTTCACCAGCTGATTTACAGTTGGTTTTCTCAAAAATACTTGGCTATGAAAAAGAGGTCAGAGGATGTGCAAGGAAGGGTTTTGGAGATTTTGGAGACATTGAAAAAGGTTAAGGGTGAGGCTAGAGTTTCAGCTTTGAAGGAGCTAAGACAAGTTGTCACTGTCCATGAATCAGCCAAGAAAACAGTGGCTGAAAACAGTGGTGTTAGTTTGATTACTTCACTGTTAGGTCCTTTCACTAAACATGTTGTGGCTTCTGAGGCAATTGGGATTTTGGTACACTTGGATCTGAACTCAGATGGGAAGGCCAATTTGATGCAACCCAATAAGATTTCCCTTATGGTGGATACCTTGAATGAAGGATCCATTGATACCAAGATAAATTGTACGAAATTACTCGAAATGTTGATGGAGGGGAAGGATTCAGAGTGGGAAGTTCTATCAAGCTTGAGTCTTTTGGTAGGATTACTGAGACTAATCAAAGACAAGAGACACCCAAATGGGGTTTTGTCTGGTCTGAGATTGCTCAAGCTGATTTCATCACACGAATCGCTTAGGAATTCGATTGTTGGTATTGGGGCAATCCCCCAATTGGTGGAAGTATTGCCCAACTTGAATGCTGAATGTTTAGAATTAGCCTTGGTTATCCTTGAAGCTTTGTCTACCCTACCAGAGGGTGCATTGGCGTTGATGGATTGTCATAGCACCATTCCGAATGTGGTCAAATTGCTCATGAAGGTATCAGAGAGCTGTACTCAATTTGCATTATCGATTCTCGGGGCAGTCTGCAAGCTTGCCCCAGAAAAATGTGCATCTGTGGCTGTTGAGGCAGGTCTAGCAGCCAAGTTGTTGCTTGTTATTCAAAGTGGATGCAATCCGGTGTTGAAGCAACGGTCTGCTGAGCTCTTGAAACTATGCAGTCTAAATTACTCAGAGACCATGTTCATTTCCAAGTGTAGGCTTACAAAAACAATGCAATGAGGGTAACATGGTGTTGTTCATACGCGTTAACTGATTTCGTTCTCTACCCCCGTAAGGGCAAGGTGCTCAAGAGCTCGCGGAATCTGCATAATTGGGCAAGGAGGTGCGTACTACTTGTACATATTAAAGAGCTTTAGCTCTCTTGAAAAAGGCTTCATGATGTGCATTATAGACAAAATGCTTATACCAGACCATGGTTTCGGTGCCTTTTGATCTTTCCGCTGAGGTTTTCCAATAACGTATAGCACGCAATTGATTCTTCAAATCTTTGTAGTCAGTTAGACTGGTGATTTGATCGCGTTGTTGCTACAATAGAATCCTATTTGCTATGTAAAATGGTGGGGGGTGGAAAATGGGGAAGAATTGTCCGGCAAGGCTAGCGTTTGAAATTGTGATTGTACACATTTCTTGTGGGATTTCCGAGTTGATCCCAATTCCCAAATTTCCCCAATTATTTTTAGGAAGTCCTTAAATGACTTTCACTTCTTTGCTCAACTCAATCGGAACGTTTCACTCGGGAGTTCTTTTTTCTTATTGTGGAGATCTTCATTTGTAAAAAAAGCAACATTTCCAATATGAAATCAGCATTCACAATGGATTCAATTTTTCCTTCTCAACTGTTTTCTGAATGGCCATTTGCATTGTTAGCTATTACTACTTATGTCTCATCTACTCTGCTTCTTTTTAATATTGTACTGGTTTCAAGTGATTATTCACCCTTTCCCCTTTGTGAACTTTCAAGATTTGCTTGTCTGTTCTCTCATTTCTGTTGCAATGAGCAGTTAAGAATGTTAGAAATTGTTGTTCTTTGAGGGTAGTGGTACATTTGTTTACTACTATAGATCTTTGAAGGGAAGTCTTGGCGTAACCGGTAAAGTCCTTGTCATGTGACAAGGAGTTTACGGATTCGAGCCGTGAAAATGCAAAAATACAGGATAAGTTTGCGTATAAGGGTTCCGGCTCTTCTTCGGACCCGGCGTATAGCGAGAGTTTAATGCGCCGGTTGCTTTTTTTATTGATTTTCGTTGGAAAGTGTTGCTGTGTTGCTGATTGGAAATTCTGGCAGTATACCTCTGTTCTTTCTAGCTTGTTTGTGGTGTAAAGAATGGAAAGAGAGGAAAAAAGTGTAAAGAGGGCTTCAACTGAACTGAAACTTTCAACTTCCTACTAAAGTCTTTCTTGTAATAATAGCTCTAGACAACAAAAAATAGCACTTCCCTTGAGTCACTATCATGGTTTTCATGCTGCATACGGAATTAATAAAAACCTCATAAGCTTCAAAGCTTTTCCTCTAACTAGTTATATGCCCTTTTGGTCCCTGGTTTAAACATGCATACATAATTGGTTAATAAAATGGGTAGATGAAATGTCGTAGAGAGAAAATACTCAAGTACACATCATATGACTACGAGAAATTGTCATTCTTGGAGTTATCAAAACTTGTTCAAATGGTCAAAATTATGAGTTTCAAGATTTGGAAGCACGTGCAGATAAGGTATTTTATACTTCTTGGAAGTGTATTCAAGGGTTTTGTTTCATGGCTTCAACTTTGATGCAAATATAAAGACACCCCCCACGCACTCTATCTTGGACCAAGAATAGGAAATAGTAGATAAAAAAGGAGAAAGGGAAGGGGTTGAAAAGTGCACGGACAAATAGCTTACCTTAAAAGCAGAGGAGGAGACAAGTTAGTGAGTAGTACTTATTTGTTGGCATTGCAAATTAGGAGCTTTGACTGAGATCTAAGGACTTAAAAGTAAGGAAAATTTGCTGAGAAAAGCATACTACTACTGCTTTGGATGTGAAGACCATTCAAGGCTTTTCTTTTTAGTAAATCTTGAAAGCTGGAAAGAGCTCTGAATTGGGGGACTTTTTTAAAGGCAAAAGAACATTGTTTGGTTGTTCGCGTATTAGCTTTTGGCAAAACGCAACATGAACTACTCTTTTATTTTTTGAATAATGGTAGTTTCCGAGACAGTTTATATGTACCTCGATAACTTTTGCTCAATATAGATTTTGGATAACTATGTTCACCTAAGCTTAAACAAATAAAAAAAAAATCACTAAAGATTTGTTGTCTATGTTGAGATTTGAAGCTTAATCTCTAGTGATTTTTACTCATTTCGTTGGTAGCTAAGCCATATCCCGGAGAGTGCAAACGCTATATGATTTATTAGATGAACAGAAACAATGACAACATGATTTACGTTTTTATTTTTTGAATAAATGTAGTCTTCGAGACAGTTTGCACGCTCTTCAATTATTCGATTAGGCACTTATTAACTCTTGCTAGTATAGATTTCGGATAACTTTGTCCATCAAAACTTAAACAAATGAAAAGAAATCACTAAATCTATGTTGAGGTCGTAAGTTATCTCTCATGATTTTTACTTTCTCCGTTGATGAATGCACATGCAGTATGAACTATTAGATTGATTAAAAAATAGAAAATTATTTCATGTAAATTTACCACTTTCTGAAGAAAGGAACATATAAAATCACATTTCATGATCTAGAAAGTAAAACATTTTTCTTTTGTGTTTTTTTTTGAAACTGATAAGTAATGATGCCAATGGAGTTACACGTATATAAACTTTCTGAGGTTAAGGATTACATGTATTTTTCATTTTCAAGCCTAAATGCATAGAGTAAAGTCGCAATCAACTTAACTGGTTTGTAGCTCTGTACATATTTGAACAATTAATTCTATGAAGTTGTGTAAGAGATCCACTGTTTTGGTCATAGCCAACAAATCTAACAATTCGAATTCAATGACATTTCTTTAATTTCCTTTAGGGAGGGACGGGGTGGAAGTTGAATTATGCTAGTGGAGCCAAAAATTTTATTCTGCAATAAAGGAGTTGAGATCTGGATGTCATTTTACCTTCTTCTTTTTTCCAGATGCTCTTTTAATGCACAATAAATTAAAAGTTGGCATTATTTTTAGCTTTCATAGGTTTAGGCTTAGACTTGATTTTATTTAATTAGGCACACGATCCAATGAGGTTCAAAATATCTCGGTGTCACGTGTGCCGAGGGACAAATTTCATTTTCATACACTGTATAATTAAATCTATCATTATTTTCTTATACAGATATCGAAGTCCAGGTTCTTTTCTTTATGATGAATTTTTGAAAATTTCTTTTACTGTGCGAGAAAGGATAAATTAATCTAGAAAATTGTTACTATTAAAATAAATCTATCTATATTAGCAACTCTTAGATAAAATAATATATTTGTTAATTGGTCTTATTCATGTTTCAGTGGAAGAGTTTAATAAAAAGATCACTTTTTAGCTATCTGCCTCTCCATGCACTTCTCTTTTTCTTTTCTTTTTTTCCACTTTGCATTTTCAGTGTATTAACATCTGCCCCATCTAAGTAGTTTCATTGCAATGCACGTTTATGTTCCTTTTCGGTTTTAATTTAATGAACAAACAAAAAAATGACAACATTTGTGATACCTCCACTAAATTACTCCACTTTGATATTTTATTAATTTAACACCCCGCCCCCTCCCCCGCCCCCTCCGAATTCTCCTTAGTACCTCTTAGGGTTGTACATAAGTCGAATTGGTTCGAATTTTCTAGTTATCAAACCAAACCAATTGTATTAGGTTATTAAATTTAAATACCAAACCAAACCAATAAAAGTCAAGTTTTTTAATTTCGATTTTTTCAGTTTTTCGGGTTTTTTTTATTTTTTTTTCATAAAAGTCTTCATAGCACAAAACGTAAAATTTATGCTCCAAATATTTCTTTAATCCTAGTAAGGCAGAATTATATAAGGTATTTTTCAATAAAATAACATAAATATGAGATGAGTCATGGCATTGTACTAAAATATTCAAAAATAAATAAAATTGCGTAAAATAAATATTATTAATAAGCCATAATAAAAACAAACATAATTTAAAATTACGACTAATAAGTACTATTATTTACATGACTAACCACTAATAAAAAAATAAGTTATGAATTTTATCTAAATCATGAAAAAAACTTAAAAAATACATTATTATCATTCATAGTACAATTGAATTGAATGTTTTATTAGCATTAGTATTGACTTGATTTTGATTTATGATTTATTTGGATTACTAACATTTATGGAGTATAAAACTTATTGGAGCATCAAAAAATTATAAGCCCAAGCTTGAAAGAATACGTTAAAAGATAAAACTATGAAAAAGCTTAAGAAATATCTATAAACTACACTACAATAAATATTTTTATGTATTAAATATATTTAAAAACTTCTATACATATAATGTCGGGTTGTTTTGTTTGGTTTCGGTTTGACTTTTTTAGTTAAAATCAAATCAAATCAAATATAGTCGGGGTTTTTTTTCCAATGCCAAAAAAAATCAAACCAAATCATAGTCAGATTTATTTTTTTTTCTATTTGACTCGGATTATCGGGCTGGTGCGGTTTGTCGGTTTCATTTGTACACCCCTAATAACTGCATACTCTGGTTTGAGATAAATCAATATTTTGGAGCGCTTTTACTTTTGTTTTAACTTTAAACTTAGTTTAAATATATTCAGAACTGAATATCTTCAAAAGCTGAGATTTTAAATATTCCAAAGTTTGAGTTTGGAAGTTGAAACAAACAATAGTTTGCGAAACTCAAAAACTTGAAACAACTTTTTATTGTGCTATTTAGGAAACTTTTTTGTGTAATACTCCCAATTTTTTCAAACGTTTATTGAATTTGTCTTAATTGTACTTTACCCCAAAAGGATATTTAGCTCCGTGGTGGACATAATTTTTTCTTAATTTTTAAAAAGACGAATTTTCAAAACGATGTTTATTCATATAATTGATCAGTTTTTGAATATTGCATGATATTTTTTTTTACAACTCACAAAAACTTTAACTTTTGTTTTAAATAAAATGTATATTATAATTTTTATATATAATATAAAAACAGTTTATATATATATAAAAAAATATTTTTAAATTATTATTTTGAAAGCGATTACGATTCCATTTTTTCCAAACAAACTTCTGTACGGTGAGTGAGGCCCATGCCCCAATCGTCATAACCGAACGACCCACAGAGCCATTACAAGTCACCCAGCAGATAAGCTCATATTATAGGTCCTTCCATTGACTAGATATGGGCCCCATATCCACGTCACCTAAATACCAAATTGCTTTTAAAAAGAAAAAGAAAAAGAAAAAGAAAAACAGAAAATCAAGCAACATCATTACTGCAAAAACTTTTTCAAAAAATTCAAACAATCTCTTTTCCTTTATTCTTTCTTCTTCCTCGATCCAATCATATTATACAGAATAAAAGTGGAGCCATGTCATGGTTGGCTCGTTCCATAGCCAACACTCTCCGTCTCGACGACATCGACGACGAAGGTGAAGAAGAGTTCAAACACAATGACCCAAACGAGGTCGTAACACGTGCTGCCAACTCATCCACTACTTCTCATGCCGTTGACGAAGAAGACTCCTCCACCTACGAAGAAATCGATTTGGAAGATCGATCCAATAATTATAATAACGATCACAATTCCGATGATGATAATGATGCTCATAACCGCGGCGTGAAGGAAGATTTATCTGAATTCACAGAAACCCTAACGCGCCAACTATGGGGCGTCGCTTCATTTCTCGCTCCTCCACCACCTCCGCATTTACCGCCTCGAAATTCGGATTTATTCGATTCGGAGCGGAACGAATCTGGATCAGTTGTTGGATCCGAGGACGAAGAGGCGGAATATGTTGGAGAAGGAGCTGGTTATTTTGACAATTCGGGTGATGAAGTGGAGGAAAGCGAAGGTGATGCTGTTGGAGTGACAGAGGAAGTTTTAGCCTTTGCTACGAATATAGCTCATCATCCGGAGACTTGGTTGGATTTTCCGTTAGCGGATGAAGAGGAATTTGATGGTTTGTATATCGTCCTTTCTGATTATATTGGTGTGTGGGAGTTTTGCTAATCCTTTGTGATATTTTTTGTTTGGCTGAAATGTTAATTGATTGTTTAGTTTTTTTGCTACGATGATTTCCTGCTGCTCATTTTATGCGGGGAAGAGAATTTATGGCTAAGTATGGACAAGTAGTTTCACCCATTGAGAAGAATACAGGCAAGTAATGCGAGTATAGAAGACTTTTAGTTTGAAATTATGAAACTTTATGTGGTAAACTTGAACTTCTAGACACACTTGATAAGTGCATTGCTGTTTGTGAGAGTTTGTGGTTTGTTCTAATTAGGACTGGTCTAAAATCCAATTACGAAATTCAGTGATGTGCCTAGAAATGTTTATCATTTAGTTGTGTTAGAGGTAGTAAAAAAAGAATTGAGAACTTGCAGGAGTTAAAGTGAAGCCTGAATTTTGTCTTTGTTCAAGTAAATTAAGCCAGCAGCTCTTACTCATTGGATCAGTGAGAGAGTTTAGCCAAGGATATATATTTGGAACAGTTTTAACTAGAGCCTAGAAATTTTTAGCTTTTAAAGTTACTGAATTTATGTCTAATCATATGTCTCAAGTTATGCCATCTCGTACCTATATGCGAAGTTCTTGTTGTGTTGTGAGTAGGCTCTTTTGGTCCTTATGTCAGAAGCTTTTCCCTTAAATTTTGTCTACGATGACTCTATGAGTCTAATACCTTGAACTATACATATGTCTCTGAGTTGATTATTCCGTCTCTGATTTTAAACACTTTATGTGAGATAATAGTTAAATAGAAATTGTTTACTTTTCTTTCTCTAATTTATAGGAGAAGATTAGAAATTCTTTTGTTAGTAGGAAATATAGAGGACTTACAGCATATTTCATTTTTTTAATGTTGTATAACTTTGGCCTGAGAGGAATTTAGAGGAGGAACATGATCAGTGAGGTTTCATTGACCCAACATCTTTAGGATTGAGGCATAATTGTTGTTTGTTTTAATTAAGAGGAGAAAGTACCCTGTGACTTAATCCCCACAAGATCTCTGCTCACCCCTGTAACCCCTCCCGCCCAACCAACAATAAAAGAATGTGGGGAGAGAGAAACCTGGGAGGGGGGGGAGGGGGGGGAATAGGGGGAGAGAGGACTATAGTAGGAGTTCCCTTCGTCCTCCTTCCATGACCAGCTTTCCCTGAAAATACTTGGAACTCTTGAAGTTATGCTACAAGCAAGCAAAGAAAGTACAGATATAGATGAACCAAAGGTCCCAGTACAGCAGTGGCAGGATTCTTGGGAATGAGTCTCATGGAAAAAGCTTGAAGTGTGTGGTCTGAATAAAGTGCAAAATTCTGCAGCAGAGATACTTCCTTAGGCCTTAGCACATTAGGCAGTGATCATATCTTTCAGTATCTAATTGTAGCTTCCAGCATCTCATTTACATTTGCAGAATTGACTTTCTTAATCCACATTTGCATTTATAGGGACTTTCTTTATCCAACTTCTGCTGGTAACTTACATAAACATCTATCCAGCTAGAAGAGCAATAATTGCACTCAATTTAAGTCCACCCTGATTTACTTAAAGCAATTTTTGCATTTGAAGTAAAGTTCTTGCAATAAACCTCCAGCACCAAGTTTCTAGAAAGGGAGTAAAAAAGAAGAGAGTGAGCCACAATGAACAAAGGGAGGAGAAGAACAGAGCAAGACGAAAATCTGAGCATTTCCTCTGTTTTTTGTGCTGTCAGGAGAGATGATTGCTGTCATACACAGAGAGAGAGAGAGAAAGAGAGAGAGAGAGAGAGATAAGGGAGGGGTGGGCAATTTGCTTCTCTTGCCATAATACCTTTTTGTCCCTGTTTTAAGCCAGTATCCATTAAAAGGGACTTCTCTGGTGCAGCTTATGGTGTCAATATGAGAAAAAGAATAAAAGAAGAGATGAAAGCAAAAGACGGGAAAGAAAATAAACCTATTATTTTAAATAAGAACAAATTTTGTCCCAAATGAAGGCAATGTTCAGTGCATAGTGGGTGTTCTTAATGAAAAATTGACATATCCTGGATGGTACTCAAATTGGTTCAGTCTTTTCATGAAGATTGGAGCTATAGAAGAAGGCTTGGATGAATTTTTATATTCAAGATAAGTAGAAATCGGACACTTTAGTAGTTGGAAAAAAAGGTCTCCTATCGAATTCACTATATAAAGCTATAAAGCATGTTGATCTGACACATTGAATATTGTAGACTTTACCATTTAAAGGAAGAGGTCACTCATTTTAGGTGGACTAAAATAGGAAATAGGTCAACCAAAATGGTGAAAGTGTGAGTTAACTATCTTTTTTCTTTGTGATACATCGTGTGAGAAACTGTTTAGTTCGAAGCAAAAGTTGCAAGTAATTGAAACAACAGAATTCGCATGCTGTATCCAAGATTACGAGTCTGCAGCATGGTTTGAGGTCTGCTCTTTGTATTCTATCCTTTAGTATCATTGGATGAAGGGTTGGCCTTTTAAGTGACGTCTCAAAGAGTTTATAGCAGTCCTTAAGTTGATTACTCAATTGTTTGAATGAATAAAAACATTAATGCAGTAAACTGTCATGTCTTTGGTTGGATAGAGTTTTTAATTCACTTCCAAAGATCAAGTAGTCAAGATCACTGCCTTTAGTAGATAGTTTCTTACCTTAATTTGTTCCTAGGAATCCAATAGCACACAGTTTAACATGTTAACAATTAAACCTTTTACTTGTGCAGTGTATAAGTATTTTTGGTACAAATAGTAAAGGTGATAGTTTAAAACTTATTCCTAAAAAGAAAATATCACGTAAAAGTTTAAAGTTGTATGGTTAAATGAACTTATATTTCCAGTTTTGATGACGATCAGATCTTGAGGTCCTGATTTACTTTAGTTATCTTTCAAGCCCAATAATTGAGTTTTTCTCTCCTTTGTTTAGATTTTGAGCTCTCTGATCCCCAACTGAAGCATGGATATGCAGTTGAACGTCTGACGCCGAGGCTGGCTGCTCTCCGAATTGAACTTTGCCCTGCTCATATGAGTGAGGGTTACTTTTGGATGGTCTATTTTATTCTTCTTTACTCAAGACTGAACAAGCATGATGCTGAGCTTTTGTCTACACCTCAGGTTTGTTAATATCATGCTGCCTGTTTACAGAATTATCATTGCATTGTGTAACAAATTGAATGGGAACTCAGCTAGCCCCATCTCTTACATTTATTTTCTTGTATATTTGGCATTTTAAGGAAACAGCTTTTGGAATTGGTATCCTGAAGGCAATTTTCTTTTCTTGGGGTTGGGGGAAACTTAATTGTTCATCCGGAGAGCAGTTCTAGAGATACAACTTATACATACTAGACTTTTTACATGAGCTGGCTATGTGCACTAACTTTGATGTTTTCATTTCCTTAGCTTGTAGAAGCGAGGGCTATGTGGATCCAAGAGCTGCAAAAGAAAACAAAGCCAGAGTCAGATTGGTTTGGGATAGAGACATTTCATGCAAAGGAGAGCACGTATTCACCTCGTGGCGACTTTGAATCAAACTCATCTGAAGATGCTCACTCTAGATATGCTATGCTCCAAAGAACATTCACTTTTGAACCCCCAACCTGCCATACTAGTTCTGACACTGAAACAGAGAAGCACTCAATTGAAAATACTGAGATCCAGTTTATTGACAAGGCAGTTATTGAAGAGGATCCTCCAAGCAAAATAATTGAAAAGGAGGTGGTAGCTGGTCCATCCTTTAAACCACCGATGTTTGATTATGACGAGCATGAGGATGACTGGCTGAAAGACAACTCTGAGTTAGAGGGTTATTCGGGCAGTGCTATTGTGAATGAGGAGGATGTTTCGTTTAGTGATCTCGAAGATGATACTGATTACACAATGCCCATAAAACCCAAATCTGTGTCAATAGATTATAACACAACACTTAATACCTCATGAGTTTATCTTCAGCTACCTGGAGATTCTTATTAATCTTAGGTGAACCCACCTGCATGCCGACCTCTGAGTAATCTGGACTCCTAGCAAAAAATGCTGACTCTCAATATCGCCATGGTTCAGGCATGTTAGGCTGCATTTTAACCTGTTCTGGCTTGCAGAGTCAGCACTTCATGAATTGTGTAGCGATTGTGCAATCTCTGCTTCTCATGGTTGTTGTGGTCTCACTTTTTGAGGTTGGTCATCCCAGATTCTCATTGTCTCTTGAACCTATCAGAAAATCGATAGCAAGATGCTTCTTTACCTGCACAGTATAGTGTAAGGCAATAAGCAGCATACATTTTATCCACCTCCATTCTTTTTTGTGTTTTGAGGTCATAGCTTAATCGTGTCCTAGGGAGGGCATGGTTGCTAATTCTCAAAACTGTGTTTGTATTTGTACATATACATGAATGTCTCTTACAGCTTGACATTGCCGAGTAACATGGCAATAGATATAGTGGGTGTCTCATATATTATCGTTATTTATTTTATTGCATATTGAAGCATATCCCTTGTTTGGCTTGTTCATCTTTCCTCTTGTCTTCTTGAAATGCATCTATTATCATGCAGCTGCAGATAGCCAGGCATGCTATTTACTGCATAGGCCTGCCCTTAATTCTCTTAAGGATATAATTGTGAGTGATAATAAGGAATTGCTAAAGCAAAATGAAACCTTTTTCATGCCTCTTTTGCTTATCTATATATTCCCTCAAAATTCGCAAAAATAAAAGACGCGGTATGCATTTCATTAAACTGAATGTTCCCACTATCAAAAGTTCCTCGGTTATGTTTACTTTTACCGCTAATTGTGAAGGACTTGTGAATGTGATACGAAGAGTCGTCAACCAGCACATCTGTGGCAAATTTAAAGTGGATCAGGCATACGAGAACGGGAAACAACAAAGAGAGAAAAAGCACGGAGCCAGCTTTTCTGCTTCAGTTTGTTCAGTAGTTCGAAAAGTAATTGCACTTTATCGAACTCTTAGCTCTTTTCTGATCAAAATCAATTTTAAGATGGACCTCTTTTCAAATTTCTTATTCCTGCGGTACTATGAGAACCAAAAAGATTTGTTGTTCCGTTTCAAATTAGACATGCGCTAATTGGAGTTCATATGCATAATTCCTATTTAAAAATTTTTAAAAGTTCATATACTTTTTTGTTTTCCGTTCCGTGTGCAATACTAGATTCGTACCGAAAAGTATCACTTTATGCACTAAACAAGTAAATATATACAATATTAGTCAGACGTGCCATTCTTACTGTAATAGGTACTTAGTACTATACACATTTAAAAAGTCTTTTGCACTTCTCTTTCTGAAAGTCGCAACAATTTTTTATTTTTAAGATGTATTTTGGACTGTAGATGCATTTTAAATATTAATAGCAATATTGTTGTTAGAAGCATTATCAAATGACATACATAAAACTTTTTCTTCATTGTAAAATATAGCAATTTTATGGATAGTATTACTTATAAATATACCAGTATGACTATGATCTTCATTATATTTAAAAGCAATAATACGTTTTTGCATACAAAAATTATCATTTATCCAATGATATATAACAGTCAAATAATCATTTTCATTAATAGCATGACCAATATTAGAAGTAAGAGAAATTCTACCAAGAAGACTAGCGAACAAATAATGGATATATGTCTAATATTGTCCAAAAAACCTAAAGATATCAGATCTACAAGTACTTCTAGAAATACCTTTAAATAAAGAGTTATAATTTTTTTGAATATTAGTAACAAATTATGGTGAAGCAACAAAGCTAAAAGGTAAACAACCTGAAACAATCATTTTAGCTAATTCTTCTTGATCTTATAGTATATCATATTTACCAATAAACCGCCATTACCCGTATTAAGTTTTTGTTGGCTATATTGTTCATCAACACCCCATATAATAGGGTGGTTATCTATCATGTGTTTACAAAATTGACCTGTTCCCCCTTTCTTACCTCATGTCTCATGTTTATAAATGTCCCAACAAATAGTACATCTTACATAATCTTTATCATTTTTTAGTCTTTCAAAAAGCTGCCAACACCTAATTCTTAATTTTCGATTCTTCTTAATAGGTAGAGGAGGCCTACCTATATTACGGTTACCATGATAGCCACCCCTAGTATCTTGACTAGCAGTACCAGATGTAGGTTGGTGTTTCAAGATTATGAGGTGACTTAATATCATCTAAATTATCATATATATCATAATCTTCTTGAAGTTGCTCATAGTCTACATTTAAATTTTTAAGTGAACTTTCAAAAATATGTGTAAAGCTACTAGAAGAACCATCACCACCTCTTTTTTTTTTTTTATTATAGAATTTTACTCTTACTAGTACCACTACCACCCATACTAGTGCATTTTTTTTTTGGCTGCTCGAAATATATCTATTATCTAAATTAAATTGAAAAAACTAAATTAATAATTCTAAATAATAAAATCAAAATAAACACCAAATAAGAGAAAGAGATGGAACGAGTATACCGGGAGTCCGGATGCCGCACTAAATTTGATATCATACTTCAATCGATATTTGATGATACCACACTTCAGTTGATAATTGTAATTTTTAGTGACTACTGTAAATAATTGATAAAACTTGAAATGATTAATTGAGAACTTGAGAGAAATAACAATTCAAAAATCAAAAGGAAATTAGAGTAGAAAAAAAAAAAGAGCAAGTTATGAGAAAAAATAAAGAAGATACGAGCTATTTATAATTTTTAAAAGGTTAAAAATATAATTTATCAATTATTAGAGATGGGGGCGGAGATGAGGGATATTTTATTAAGGGGTAACCAAAATGGCTAAAAATGCAAAACAAGGCCGTTTGCCAACGGTCATCTTAGATTTTGACAGCTGGCAACAGTCATATATTTTTATTTTTATTTTTTAAAATTAATTTTGTAACAGCTATCGGGCTGGAACACAATTACAACCCATTAATGGGTTATCGGCTATCCAAATTTAGGAGCATCGGTAGCCAAAAATAGCCCGTCACATCTGGAAAAACCTCATATTCTAACTAATCACTCCCACCTTTTACCGGGCCGGGGTGACCCAGACTGCATTGGATTGAATTGGGTTGTTAGTGGGCCGGCCTGGCCCAATTAAAATCTTTAATTTTGGGAGGGAAAGAAATTTACTGGAACCAAATGTGGAAGTTTCATTAATATCTCCAACTACGTACTGTACTAATGGCTCGAAAGTAGGCAGTTTCTTGAATGGTCTTTGAGCCTTAATACCAATTGCTTTTTGTATTCCAATTTTGGAGGTGAAACTTTCATTTGATATCTTTTTTGCTAGTTCGCCTTCAGCTAATTTCTGTATCACTGGGTTAGGTTGTTGGAGGTCATTGAATTCTTTAGCTTTTTCTTAGGTTGTCGAAAGACTTAACTAAATTCTCGTACGTCAATCAAAATTCAATTTTTACGTCCAAATATTAGATTCAAAATATCTACATCCACTAATATCATGTTATTCTTAACCACATTCTCTGATCATTGATATTAAACTTAAAAAATCTTTCTAAGTGCTAATTCTAAGGGCTAATAATCTTCTTTTTCACTTCAAATTCAGTCCTTTCAAATCTTCTCTAACAGGTGACATGCAAATCAAAAATAAAAATTCTATCACGTGAGAATTTATTAGGAAAACACCAGAAATAGTTATATTTACAACTGGTAATTAAGAAATAATCACAGTTTTAAAAGTAATTAAAATTTAACCATTTTCCATGTAAAGATAAAATCTGAACAAAAGCACTCTTAAAATTCCGGAAATGTTCCAACATAATATGGTGGAGTTTCAATTTTTTACATACGAGCTTCCAGCATAATATAGTGGAATTTTATAATGTGTTGGAATCCCATCATAATAGACTGAAAGTTTATATGTTGGAGCACATCTCAAATATTATGCTGGAAGTTTTCATGTGCTAGAGTTCCAACATAATATGCTAGAAGTTTATACGAGAGTTCCATAATTCAACATATTATAGCGGAACTTTTCATGTTTCAGTAAAATAATAATTATTTTTTAATGACTTTACAAGCGCTGGTTAATTTTCAATTATTAATCTGAAAACTAACTAGCCCTCACTATTTGCACGAATTTATTTTATCATATTTTTCTTCTTATGTGATTTAGTTGTACAACATCAAAGAGATCCGTAATCCATTATGTCATTTACAAAAGTTTGCTTATATAAGCAATAAATTAAAAGAACCAACCAGAATCGATGCCATAACTTAGGACGACATCAAAGTCACGTGATCAGACGTGCAAATATGGCCGGCGGGTAGTTAAAAAGACACTGCTCCTGTGGATATTCCACATCCCCAAAATCCAAACAAAGTTTCCCTTCATTTTCTTCTGAATTACCAAAAATCTCTTCCCTTTTACCAAACCAAATTCTAATTTCCACTCAATTTTCTTTTCATTTTTTTAATTATATTTTTTAATTCTGGACAGAAATAAATTTCTTATAAACAAACAAAAATAGCCCACTCAGCATTGCCTGGTCATCCAAACAAGCCCCTCCCTTTCTCTCAATTCCCTTTCTGCATAAACGTCACAGGTTCGTTTCCTTAACGACCCTTCAATTTTTTTCAGCAAATTAATTGAAAATTTATTGTTTACATTATTACTATTCATCTATTGGCCCTTAATTTTTCAATTGTGTCAGAAAACAGAGACGAAACCCTAGGTACCTCGATCTTCCAAATTCATGCTTATATCCTTATTCTCAATTGTGGGTACCATTAAAGTTTCAATCTTTCACCATTGGGTTTCTTCAATTTGAGCTCTAGGGTTTTGTTTTATGTTTTCTTGAAAATTTCAACTGTGTAAAAAAAAAAAAAATCTTGGGTTTCTGAGCTAGTGATTGGAGTTTAGAAGTGGGGATTGCTTAGGTATTATATAAAGTTTCAATCTTTAAATGGATCTTGAGCTGGTAAAGAAAAGTTGGACATATGCTCAAAAGAAGAGGAAATGGATAATTCTGCTTGGATTAGTTGGGTTTTCTAGTTATGGTGCATATAAAGTATATAACATGCCCTCTGTGGTGAAAAAAAGGAAAAGGGTCCGGAAGCTGTTGGGAGCTTTTATCTCAATGGCTGAAATGGTCTCTGATTCTTCTGAAGCAATTGGTGTTGTGTCCAAAGATTTAAAGGAGTTTTTGCAGTCTGATTCTGATGAAATTCCTAGGAGTTTGAGACAGTTGTCTAAAATTGCAAGATCTGAGGAGTTTACTAACTCTGTTATTAGAGTTTCCCAGGCTTTAACAGTTGGGATTTTGAGGGGATATGGGAATGAAAGTAAGGGTGAGATTGAGGAGATTGGTAGTTCAAGTCTTGCTGATAAGGTCATGGATAGAATGATGAGTACTGCTGGTACTGGTTTTGTTTCAGTTGTCGTTGGTAGCTTTGCTAGGAATTTAGTTTTGGGTTTCTATTCGGCCAGTCGGTCGGAGGAGGGGTCGAATGGGAATTACCAATCTGGGGTCTCAAATGTGAAGTCAAATTCATCAGAAGTGCCAATATGGGTGGATATGGTTTGTAGTGATAGATGTAAAGTAATGATAGCTGATTGTATCCAGACATTTGTGAGCACTGCTGTTGCTGTTTATCTTGATAAAACAATGCATATTAATGTGTACGATGATATGTTTTCTGGGTTGACCAATCCAAAGCATCAAGCTAATGTGAAAGACTTTCTAGTTTCCCTTTGTAATGGGGCTGTTGAAACACTGGTGAAGACGTCTCATCAAGTGTTGACAGCTTCTAGATCCGATTTTGATTTGAGTTCGAACTGTGATCAAAGTGAATATTTAACTCAAGCAAGTGAAAAGGCTTTCGAGCAAGTGCCTCCAAAAAAAATTAAAGATACAAGCCAACCAATAGGTCTACGAAGTTACGGATGGCTGACTAGTGTTTCATCAACATTGGCGGTTCCAAGCAATAGGAGATTTGTGCTTGACGTGACTGGCAGAGTGACATTTGAAACCGTTAGATCCATTGTCGATTTTTTCACTCGGAAGCTATCAGAGAGCTTGAAAAGAAGTGTTAATGTTGCCCATGGTGAAGTTGTGGAGAGGGGGCTGGATATCATCATGTACATCAGTGCTAAATCTTCTGTAATTCTTACAATATGCCTTGCGTTATTTCTACATATCCTTAGCAGTACTCAAACTTTATTGCCTGCCTAAAAGTTATTGATATCTTTTGATCTAATGTATTAGAAGCTTATATGTTCTATAGTCTGGGAAAGATGTACATGCATTTGTTATACCTAATATTGAAAGAGCGGTTTATTCACATTTTGCCCTTTATGCTATCGAATTTTCTAGGAAAGATTCCTTTATCTCCCAGATGCACATGTTAGCTTGATATTGGAAGTATTTGATCTTCATTATCTGATAAAGTAATGTAAAATTAGAGATAAATGCTCATGTTACTCTCAACTTTCTACTATTTTACAGTTTATATGTGTATCTTGGATAGTACAATCTGGTCAATATATTTCGCTGTTGTGCTTATAGTACTATTTCGTGAAAAACTGAACTTGTTAGTCATTATTGTTGGCACTTAAAACTACAAATTAACCTTCCTTTTCCAATTCAAAAGGAAAATGATGATGGTTGGCATTCTTGTTCTTGGTCTCAAGATTTCTTTTCCTTTTACTTTTCTTTGGAAAGGGCGCTAGTATGAGTTTATAGTGTTGAGGATTGCAAATATCGTCTTGCATGGATGACTTTAATCTCTCATTATTGTTTTACTCTACTTGTCATGATATCCTTCATTGTTTTCTACTTTATTGCTATCATGAAAGCTACACTTTTTAACCTTTAAAATGTAAAAGATATCTTGTATCTGCATCAAGTCTGTCTACAATCTGGTGACTCCTAATAAGCATTTTTGACGATGAGATTTTCAAACATATGACAAAACCATTTCTTCCTTTATTTAGACAAGGAACTGATGAACACTCTTCTCTTGTTGATGTGATTGTTTCGCTTGATCACAATCAGGGAAGAGTATTGTTATATATGACTTTCATGTTGTAGTTTATAAACTTTACCGCACTCTAGTCTTTGGTCTACAGTTATGAGTTCTACCATTTACCTTAACATACTAATTTGAACTGAATGTTGTCATTGAAATGTCTGGTATTATATTTTCTCCATAGCTGAAATTGGTAAAAATCAAACACTCTGTTCACTTTGATTTTGGTGGTTGGACATGACATGGTTGTGTTAAGTCATCTTCATTTAGTTTCTTTACGGCTGTTGTCCCCCTGCCCGCTCTCTCTCTCTCTCTCTCGTTGTCCATCAGGAAACTAAATGTAGTTGATCCAATGGAGCAATCATTCAGTATTATGTGAATTCATATCAGATGAGATTATGCAGTCTCTTAGAGAATAAACAGAAGAAGATTCTAAAGTGCTCATTGGTTTACCAAAAGGACCGGAGCATAACAGAATGAACCAACGTGAATGAGTGTAAGTTTCATTGCCCCAGAAAGACTGATGTTCTTTTTCTTCTGGTCACATTCCACTACAACATCATGTAAGTTTTATTGCCCCAGTAAGACTGATGTTCTTTTTCTTCTGGTCACATTCCACTACAACATCAGTTACAGCATCTGGTGCCCTTACCGAAGCTTGAAAGTGCACCTAAAGCAATGCCCTCACCCGCATTACCATGTTCCTTGTGCTGTTGAGAGTGGTAACATGAAGTTCCATGTTTTTTTTCATTGTGGTTAGTATATTCCATGTACTTTGAATATGCTGGACGCATCTAAAGCATCTTCTCTCTATGTTTATTTTGAGAACTCAGAGACGAAGATAATGTTAATATAGTTAAGTGTATGTGAAGGAGAACAAATGAAGTCTATCCCACTATCTGAGTGGTGAAATTGAACATCTAGCTGCAAAACTAAGCAGGAGATAGAGATCGCATTGCTATTCTCTTCATGGCATTTTTTATGTTTCACTATGAGTTAAAAAGATTAATGGCATTTAAAGTAGCTTATAAAGGGTTTGAACTATTCCACCTATCGTCCTAAAGTTTTGGGGATGCTCAAATTCTTTCACTATGTGTTATCATATCATGAAACAACAACAAAGGGTACATACCAGTAACAATTCTGGTAAATTTTTATGCGCATTTACACAACTAGTTTCAATTGATTCTAATAGCCTGGTTGGCCAAGCTTCTAAAATCTGCTTATTTTGAAAAGTGTTTTTTCTAAAATTACTTTTCAAAAAAGTACTTTCGGTGAGAATCGATTTGTATTTGGCTAATTAATTTGAAAAGCACTTTTGAGCAGTAATTAGTGTTTGGCCAAGATTTGAAAATTGCTTCTAAATGTATTTTTCTCAAAAGCACTTCTCAGAAAAGTGATTTTGGAGAGAAATTACATTTTTCTGTTTCTCAAAATCTACTTCTGTTTCTCCTCAAAAGCATTTTTTTTCCTTTAAAAAGTTTGGTCAAACACCTCAATTTTTGCCAAAAGCACTTTTGGCCAAAAAAAAAAGGTTGGCCAAACAGACTATAATTTTGCGGGAACCTGTTTAGCTGTTTTGCTTTTGAAGCATCCTCAGACGTTGTTTGTCAATTGACTTTATAAGCGAATTATTCCTTTGGGGACATTCGATAAAATTGGAAAGACAAAGAGAGGATTGTGTGGTCTCTGCGCAATTGGAATGACACGGAGAAGATTAGCGTGCGCTCTGTGCTAGGATAACTACGTACGAATCGACAAATAGTACAAATTATTCTGAGTTTCAAAAATAGTCCTTATAAGCGAATACCAGTTAATACGCTGCATTTGACTTCTTTTTTGATCCTTATCCTGGGAAGAGGATGAGGTGATAAGGAAGTAAACATAATATTTGTAAGACCTGCCCTAAATTTATTCATGGCTAAGAATTCTAGCTTGGAGTCAAACAATAAAAGTATCATTTATTTATTTATTTATTTATTTATTACTTGAAAACTAAGAACTTTGCGCTATAAATATGGATCATCTTACTTTATTTGAATCGTCTTATATTTTAATTAGAAACTCATTTTGAGTATTCTTGTAATAGAATGTTTTGTTATATTCCATAGAGTTAGTATTGAGAAACACTTTGAGTGATTGTTTTGAGGTTATTCTCTTGGGACATATTTTGGGATAATTAGAGTTCCATCTCTAATTTTTTACTCTCTTTTGTGTACCGGTTGTTATAGTAAAATTGCTCATCTCCGTTTGTGGACGTTGGTCACCTCAACCGAACCACGTTAAATTTTGTGCTTCTTTTATATGCTTTAATTGCCATTATTATCAACTTACATTATCTTTGTTATTGTCATTATAACGTTGTTTGGTTAAATTTCGCACTACCCGAATTCACGATCCTAACAATATTGTTAAAAATAAACGTTATTTCCAAGCACAAACCTGTCGAAGAAAAAGGCTAAAACTGATACGGACAGCTACTTTTCCTTTCCTAGACTTTGAAATTAACCAACTCAAGTATGAAAAGAATGTGAACAACAAGATGTTTAAATTTCTTCAACGACCTGCCTTTTCGACCGGAGACTCTGGTCTTTTCAAAGTCAGATTGAGAATCTTTGGCGTTCAGTTGTCTAACAAGGTATTTTCTTTAATTTCTTTCCAAGTCTACATTGATAGAATCTGGAATTTATGAGGGATATGTGAGTTCACACTCATGAACAGTAACATAATAATGTTTTCTCCAGAAGAAATTATGTCCATGACCAAAAATTTCTAGTTGATGCAAGTAGAAAGGAGTTTTGGAGCAAAGGTAAAATTATTTTCACGGATTCAACTCGTAGAAGTATCCACTAATACTTGTATCAGGATAAATTGTCTACATTATACCCTTTAAGTTGCGGCCTTTTCTCGAACGCTACGTGAACACAAAATACTTTGTGTACCAGATTACCTCTCCAGACAAGGTTTTCGGATGAGGAGTTAGAAGAATGAGTAATCGACCCAACTGTCCAAATCAAAACTACTTTTCCATTTTTTTCTTATACATATTTTTTTTTTTATAAATCTCAAGGTATATAAATGATGAGTTGCCAAACTATAAGTCATTGTACAATAAATCAGAGTTATTTTATACTGCAAACTCTTAAGACCATATGGTTGTTTTAGTTTTTCATTATTCTGTTTGTGTGAGAATTAACTTGTGAATTTATTTGCAGTTATAAAATGTAGCCTATGTTATAGGGATAACAGAGGAGAAAAAAGAAGAAATGAAAAGATTGGGTACCAAAAACAGAGAACGAGACAGAAGTTCTATTATTAGCATTGACTGCCACTACAACCCCTTTCACAGTTAGTAACTAAAAGGGGGATTAGAAAGTTAAAACACAAAAAGTCCAATTCATGGATTTTTGTTACTTTGAGTATAAATGTAATCAAGATGAGCAGCCATTGTCCTCCTCTTCAAACATTCCTCTTCCTCCACTCCTTCACATTTTGCTTCCTTAATCTCAATTTTCCCTTCACTTGCAACCTGCCCGTAAAACAAAACACAAATCAATTAATAGGATATACAGTAATTTCTTTTTTACACCATCGAGTTAAAATAACTCACCACATGTAACGGACTATAATAAGCCTAAATTAGTAACGCAAAAATTAAAGTAAATAACGTTTTATAATCTGTTAGGAGTAACATATACACATATACTAATAAAAAGAAAAGGTAGCCCAGTGCCACGATCATCCGCGTTCATGCAGGGTCCGCGGAAAGACCGCAACCCAAAGAGTGTGATGTAGGCAGTCTACCTTGATGGAAGCATTGATGGCTGATTCCACAGCTGGAACCTACTACAAGGCTATTTTTACCCTGATCGCGTACAGTGGCAGAGTCAGAATTTTCATTAAGAGGAGTCAAAATATAAAGAAGTAAACCTACGAAAAAGCGAAAAGGTGTCAATATATAATGTATATCTATATAAAACTATCTTTTATCTGGCTAATTTTTCGACCACACCCCTTGAATACATGTGCTTTCGCCACTGATCGCGTTAACCTATCGCAGTCTTTCTCCTTTATCCTGGATTAAGACTGATTATACCCATGAAACTCACATAGACGGAGTCATTAAAACCCAATAAACAGAAAATCAAGAACACGTAAATCAAAAATAAACCAGTAGAATCTTGATATATAGATCAAATAAAGAAGAAAATATAAGAGATGGATTGACTTGCATGAAATTGGGGCTTCACCACCGCCGAAGAATCAGGACGAGCAGCAAATGTGAGAGAGAAGCAAACAAGAAATGCCACAATAAAGAGAGTGCACAACTTTGACATGTTTTCTTCTTCTTCACCCCTAAGAGATTGAATTCTTTTGTTGTCTATTTTTTGGCCAAGTTAGAAGAGAATTTATAGGCAAATGGGCTTTCTTTCTCTAACTCATGTCTAGATTTGATTGGATTTTGAAAATCTATTACCATTAACTTGTTTGACGTGTGATAAAGCCAAGCGGTATTTAGCATGGTGAGAAATTACTACATAAATAAATTGGTTAGCAAGTAGAACTAGCCAAATTTGTGCATGCCAGAAATGGGAATTAAATTCCTAATTAAGAGAACCTTTTATTGTCGAGGATGAGTATCTAATTCAATTCTTTAAGAAAATTCTTATCTTTATATGGTAAATCAAACTTTCCTTCACAAAAAGCAACATGGTTCTAGCAAATCAGGAATCTTGGTTTATTAAGAAATTATTAAAAGCTTATTTCTCTAAAGGGAAGTGCTTCAGAATTCGAACCTTAATATCTAGAATTCGAACTAGAGACATGCAGTTTAAATTGCATATCATAGTCCATGTTTACTTGGAGAAAAATATGACAATGGAATTTTTTTTATGACATGAAGAATTATAATTGGTTTAAAACTTGTAATTAATTAGACAATTTATCCGTTGACTAAAATATAGCGGGAATAATTTAAAACATTCATTGTATGGTGCTATAACACGTTCGTGCCTGTAAAAGAAGAGAGTCGTACAATCTTATTGGTTTTTGTGGTGACAGAAGCGTCATCTAGAAAGTGGTGTCACTATTTAAGAAAATAATTCCTTATACATATATGAATATGTGCAAGTATTTTTTTATCAAAAGAAAAAGAAAGATACATACATACAATAGGCTGATATCGTTTGAAAATAATATAGATAAATATTAATTTGAGACAATAAGTCAAAATTTAACATTTAATATAGTTCTCGACCCAAACACACGTATAAAACACTTGTGTAAAATTTTGCACTCGTCATTTAATCTGCTTCTTGTATACATTTTTCTATGTTCTATATATTTCTTGTGAATCTAGTTAATTTACTTTCTTCTTTTTTGACAAACCTCAATAAAACCAGCAATTGCATCAATCTGTAATTCTATATACTCTTTAACTGAATATGTTTTATGATCTAAATTAAGAACAACATATTTTCTTAGCATTTCCAAAAGTGCTATAACAAATAGCACTTCCTTGATTGCATCGTATGTGAACATATTGATTGGATACCGCGTTACGACTGAATACTGACCAATAACTTAAAGCATAATTTTACTCGTAATATTAGATAACTTTAAAATTTGATTATATGGTACGATATTGGTCAAATTCTGCTTTTCCTTATTATGAATTTTTAAGTGCTTCATTCTGATTTATGAATGTTATTAAATTTATGAAGTATTTAACTTAACTATGACTAACTCACAAAAGTTTATATGAACAATTATATGTAACGTATTTAGTTGTTTGATACGTGCATCTAGTGAAAATAGGGTTGTTGAACACTTCATTTACTTCGTGTGACATAATGCATTACGAAATGGTAGTAAATAACAGATTTATTGTACCTATCATCCCCCAACCTGTTTCCCTGCATTTATCTTCCTAGTTTTTGCAACATACACATGTTCTCTTTTAACAGTGTGAAACCTGGAAAGCTATCTATTTATTTATTTATTTTGCGCTCTCTCTCTTCTGGTCTTATCATCACCATTTCACAACAAAGATCGTGTCCCCAGTTTCATGAATAGTGTTCCCTTTTGCACCTTGGGTTTAAAACCAAATATTGGCCCATCTTGTAAAGCCTACCAAGAATGGATCAACACAACATATTTGGACTTTTAAATCCGTAAAATCGGTTGAAGTGCAGAAATAGCCGCTTTTAACACTTATTTAAAACTCAGTCACTCTAATAGCCTATTTGGCCAAACTTCTAAAATCAGCTTATTTTTTTCTGAAAAGTATTCTTGATGAGAAGCAGTTTATGTTTGCCTAATTAATTGAAAAGCACTTCTAAGCAGCAATTAGTATTTTGACAAACTTTTAAAAAGTGCTCCTAAATGTATTTTTCTCAAAAGTGCTTTTCAAAAAAGTAGTTCTGGGGAGAAGCAACTTTTTCTGCTTCTACTCAAAAACTTCGCATACAACTGGTGCTGATACAGAGTCTGCAAAACTGCCCTGAGATGATCGGCATGGTCCTCCCGACTCCGCGAATAAACAAGAATATCGTTAATGAACACTATCACGAAGGAGTGGAGGAAAGGTTTGAAGACCCAATTCATAAGATCCATGAAAGCTACGGGGGCATTTGTTAGCCCGAAAGACATTATCACAAATTCAAAGTGTCCATATCGGGTCCTGAAAGCTGTTTTCGGAATATCCTGCTACTTGATCTTCAATTGGTGATACCCGGATCTTAAATCAATCTTGGAGAAGTACTTAGCACCCTGCAATTGGTCAAACAAATCATCTATCCTTGACAGTGGGTACTTATTCTTGATTGTAACTTTCTTGAGCTGCCGATAGTCAATACACATTCTTAGCGACCCATCCTTCTTTCTTAAAAATAGAACCGGTGCACCCCAAGGCGACACACTCGGCCGGATAAAACCCTTCTCTAACAAATCTTTCAATTGTTCCTTTAGCTCCTTCAATTCTGCTAGTGACATTCTGTAGGGTGGAATAGATATAGGTTGCATGCTTGACATCACAACAATCCCAAAATCAATCTCCCTGTCTGGCAAGATACCAGGGAGCTCATCCGAAAAGACCTCCGAAAGTTCATTCACAATAGGCACAGACTCAGGTGTAGGTGCCTCAATGTTGGTGTCTGTAACCCTGTCCAAATGGTAAATACACCCCTTGTTAATCATTTTCGTGGCCTTTAAGGTAAGAAATAAACCTACCATTCGGCACCACATCCTCCCGCTTCCATTCAATAACTGGCTTATTTGGAAATTCAAACCTAACAATTCTGGTTCGACAGTCAAGCTTGGCAAAACATGAATAAAGCCAGTCCATCCCCATTATTACATCAAAATCAACCATCCCCAATTCAATGAGATTGGCAATGTGTCCCGACCATGCACCATGACAACAATCCCTATAGACTCGTGCAGCCACAATAGACTCACCAACTGGAGTAGATACAGAGAACGACTCATGAAGTTGTTCCGGTTCTATCCCAAATTCCATAGCAACATAGGGAGTAACATAGGACAAAGTGGAACCGGGATTAATAAGAGCATATACATCATGGGATTGGACAGTTAATATACTTGTGAACACATCTAGAGAAGCCTCTGAATCCCGACGCCTACGCATAGCATAAAATCTACTGGGTCCTCCCGAACACTATACACCACACCCTGTAGGTGCTGGGGTCCCTCGAGCTGGAGGAGGTGCTGTGGATGTAGTAGCTGCAGAGCTAGTTGGCTGCGCCGCACCTCTGCCCATGATCCGGTGGGACGAACGGCAATTCCTCTAAATGTGACCCCTCATGCCGCACCCGTGGCATATAGGTTGGTCCGTGAAGCAGACCACAAAGTGTATCCTCCCACACTTAGGGCACGGGGGCCTCCTCTGCTGCTGGAATCTCCCTCCAGGATGACCCTACTGGTGGGGTCCCCTATTGCCCTGACTGGGCCTGGATGGTGGTGCACTCATCGAAGACTGAGCGAATGACTGAGATGGCCCTGATGACCCCCCCCTC
>MCJB01038006.1:96927-122938 GCA_002018475.1 Nicotiana obtusifolia
CCCCTAAATGTCGACCTACCACCACCATAAGGACCACCCGAGTTGCCCGTGGTTCGAGGCTTGCTGCTACCCAAACGCTCATTTCTATTTTTTTATTTTGCGATTCTCTATGCTTGAGAAAACGCCACCATCTTCCCATAGTTCATATCAGAATTCAAGGTAGCCGTAGCTACCTCATTAATAATCAAGGGGCTAAGGCCCTGCACAAACCGGCGCACTCTAGTTTCCACAGTAGGCAATATGTGAATAGCATACGTGGACAGGCGCGCAAATTCCATATGGTACTCCCACACATTCATGCTATCCTGCTTCAGGCTCTCAAACTCATCTGCACGGGCCGCCTTAGTCTCGGCAGGCAAGAAATGATCCATAAAAGCATCGGTGAACTCACTCCACCTCGTCGAAGGGCTCCCCTCATCACGGGACTCCTCCCACATCTCAAAGCAAGAATATGCCACCCCTTTCAGGCGGTAGGAGGCCAACTCCACTCCCTCCGTCTCAGTAGCACGCATAACTCGGAGAGTCTTGTACATCTCATCAATGAAGTCCTAGGGGTCCTCCTCAGGATCAGTACTGGTGAACACTAGAGGATCCAACTGGAGAAACCTGTTCACCCTGGAACTAGCGGAATCTCCTGGATGACTAGAAGAAGCAGGTGCAACATTTGATCTTTTGGCTTAGTAGGCCACTATCTAAGCCAACATCTGTATGGATCCCCAAAGATCCCCATCAGAAACAGCGGAACCAGAAGCTGGAGCTGGAGGTGGAACTGGAATATTAGTTGGAGGGACCATTACACCCTCAGTAGGTGTAGTAACTGGTGCAGTCTGAGCAGGAATAGTGGATTCAGGCGGTGTAGTAACTGGGAAAATATCCTCACCCCTCGGGTGCTCACCCGCATCATCAAATATCAAATCAACTGCCTCTCTCGGGGTGATAGTGGCTCCTTGGCCAGTTCTTGCCTTCTTCCTCGGCGCCATGTACTGAAAATTAGAGTAAAACACGAGTTAAAGAAGGAACAATCTTACAATCAACTTCATCGCACGATCGAGAACATCAGAGAAAGGTATTATTCCTAAGTAACCAAGTAGCCTCCTAATTATAGATGTGGTCGACAACACACCGATAAGAAGGACTCTACTAGACATGGCTCCGAGACATCCTAGGACACTTTAAAACCTTAGGCTCTGATACCAAGTTTGTCACGCTCCGACCTCGGGAGCGCGATCGGCGCTCAACCGAGATAACCTGGCCGAGCAAGCCTGCTGGATTTCCTTCTGCCCAACTCACCCATAAATAAAGAGAATATAAACTTCATTAATTAATACCACGAGGGCTCATGGACAACACCAGTTCTATTACCATTGGATACTTCATTTATATGTCTCCAAAACAATTTTCACAACCATAGTTTTACAGTGGAAGCATGAGATACAATTACGACATCTTTAGTTTAACTTTCTCACACTAATACACAACCCACACTATGTCTACGGAGCCTCTAATTGATATAAAAGAGTACAATGATATTGCAGGCAATAAGGCTCCGGCATACCTCAAACAGAATACACACGGAACAAAAGATGCAAAACCTCGGAAAGAAGTGGGGCTCATCAAGTCAGCTGAGAAAAGAGTGTACCGCTATCACTGGTCAATGTTTTCTGCTGTGGAACCACCTGCATCCATTAAAGATACAGCGCCCCCGACAAAAGAGACGTTAGTACATGTCGAATATTACTAGTATGAAAACCAAACACCTATCTATTCAAGGACTTGGAAATACAATATGACTTACGATGAGTTATGGTAACAATAGAAGGCTTAATTAGCCGTTAAAGCCACAACAAATTTAGTAAAAGCTTTCAATAAAATTTACAAACTTCAAGTCGGGGATCCTCTACAACTATCTTTACATAGAGCGACCCCGCCGCCTTACCCTAATGTATGCGGGTAGAGGTGCAATCACAATACCAGGAACTCTACACAAAGCGGCCCCGCCGCCTCACCCCAATGTATGCGGGTGGAGGTGCAATGTCAATACCACAACACCTCTCAAAGCGACCCCGCCGCCTCACCCTAATATATGCGGATGGAGGTGCAATCACAATAGCACAACACTACACAAAGCGGCTCCGCGCCTCACCCCAATATATGCGGGTGGAGGTGTACTCACAATATCACAACACTACACAAAGCGGCTCCGTCGCCTCACCCCAATATATGCGGGTGGAGGTGTACTCACAATACTACAATTTAGGGTCCCAAAACTATAATAGTTTGTACAAAAGAGTTCCCTTTCAAATCAATCATTTGGCACCTTCGGCATTACCAATGTAAGTTTATAAGGTTTCATCATATGAGAAAGGAGTGTTAAATCACATTGATTTCAAACAATACCTTCCCACAAAAGGGTATAGCATAATTAAGTCACAATAGACAATCTTTAACACTTGAGGGTTTGGGCACGTTATGCAATTTGAGAATCAATTTACTAGCTTGAACATCTCATATCAATAGCATTTCAAGTTTGAGTACACATGATAGAATTTTACAAGGGTTCGAAAATTCCGATACTAGAAGAAGAATTTAGCCTTCATACCTCACTTGAGCTTCCTTAAACTCTAAAATGTTCCGAAAATCTTAGAAACTTTGATCTATTTTAGAAACATAACAAATTGAACCAAAAATTAGGAAGATAATCATGGTTCCAGCTCATTTGAGCATTTTATCAAACACTAGGTGTGCATTAAGGTTCTAAGGTCCTCCTACGGTGGATTCCATCATCCCACCGCCCGTTATCTACCATTTTTTGCTCAACAATCTTCCGACACCCCGTGATAACACATGCATGCAAAATGAACAACTTCGACACCCAAGAATTTCTTTTACTGATTACCCATTTTTAGTTAAATTTCGAAATTGAGAGTTAGGGTGTAGGATCTTACCTCTAGGATGAAAACCTAGTGAGTTTCCCTTGTTAATCTTCCAACATTTGAGGAAGAATTGAAGAACAAATTGTTGAGGAACCCTCTCCCACTCCAGAGCACTCTCTCACTCTCAAAATACCAGGTTTTTACTCAAGAAATGGTCCATAGCGTCTATATAAAGGAATAGGATCAGGTTATAAAATCCAAAAAAATAAGCTCCGAAACAAAATTTGCAGTCTGCGAAATAGGCCGCGAATTGGCCCACGAAACTGAGCACGCTTGCCCCACTCAAGCACCATTATGCAGTCCGCATGCATGTTCTACGGTCGCATAATGCGCCGAAGAACCTTCCTCCGGAAAAATTTTCATGCTGGTTCCGTGGTCGATGTGCAGCCCGCGAAATGATTTTGCGACCACATAATTGACCGCACAATACCATCCAAACTTACCCACTTTCCTGCTTCCCTCTGCGGCCGCATAATGGGCCGCAGAAATGTCTTCTTCTGCTAAAAAGTTTTCTTTACTCCCCAGTGCACTGTTCTACCCAAAAAGTCCATACCGCGTGCATTTGTCAACACATAAGCCTACTTTGGCACCACGAAATCCCGCGTCTTAGGTGAAATTTTACGGGGCCTTACATAAAAGATTTTTCATACACTTCAACTTTGGAAAAAAAATATTTTCTAATAAAAAAGGTATTTTTAACCTTAGTGAAGCTTAGCCAAACATGCAATAATAATTTTAAAACTCAGTCAGTCTTAAATAACTAAATAATGTAATATTTAATCAGGCCGGCTCTAATGTGTTGAGTAGTAAGGCTTGTGCCTCCCTATTTTTTTAAAAATTAAAGGTTATTGGTATTTAAAAAATATTATTTAGTACTGTTAATACAAAAGTAGAGTTTTTAATATAAAAGAAAGAAAGCTCTTTAGATACATAAATAAAGTAATAAATTGACTTACTTAAACATGGGTAGATGAATAGTCTTTTCAACATTTTAATTTTTTATTTATTACTCCTTCATTAGATTTACTCTCCCTTTCTTAATTTGTCCAAGTCAATCTTTCTTTATCGATCTTTTCGTATTTCAGAAACCCCGATGTATTTTCTGTATTTCTCTTTAATATTCACACTCACCTTCTTTCTCCAAGAAATTCAAGCTTTCAATAGTCCTATACTTTTATTGCTCTATAAAATCTTATCTAAAATTAACAATATCTCAAGAAAGATTAAATGAGTTGGCTATATTATCAATTGAAAATTAATTATTAGGAAAAAAGGATTATTTACACTTTGTATCTCAAAAGGCTAGAAAAATAGACTTTAAATAAAAACATATCATATAACTATCTTTTAAAAGTTTAGGCCTCATATTAAACTTTGGCTGCTTCTTTTATGGGTTGC
Source organism: Nicotiana obtusifolia (assembly GCA_002018475.1). NCBI lineage: Eukaryota > Viridiplantae > Streptophyta > Magnoliopsida > Solanales > Solanaceae > Nicotiana > Nicotiana obtusifolia. The sequence continues at coordinate 101,259 of MCJB01038006.1, forward strand.
TATGGTATCTTCTTCTTCGTATTAAACAACAACAACAACAACAAGGCAGAGAAGTTTTTTCCGATAGACCGTCGGCTCGAAGAAGATAAAAGAACAATAACAAACATATCAATCGTCAATCAAAAAGTTGAAACAAAAGCAACAACAAGTAACAACAGAAATAAAAGATACTTTAAATTCACTCTTAAACTCTTAAGTCTGGCAATAATAAGCAAAAGACTTGTGTTGAAACATGTGAAAAAAAGAGCAAAAACAGATTCTATTATTTCTTCTTTCAAGGATGGGACATATCCAGTGTAGGCCAGGTTGTGACTAATTATTTAAGGCCAAGGAGATCGAGGGCTATTAGTATTATGATTGATGCATCTTTACACATTTGGGTTTCATAATTGCATTTGCAACATGCCAAGTCTAGCTCTACTCTAATTTTGATTCTTCATGTTGTCCATATTCTTAACATTAGTAATTATATTGCTACTTCCTCTAAAAAATTTCTTTATGCACGGATAGAGTAATAGATGTTACAGTAACCAAAAAAAAAAAAACGAACACGTTATCTTGTTTTTTTCCCTATGATCTACTGGGGGCTTCCTTAATCCTTTTGTCACTTAATTTGCAAAAGAAAATATTATTGGTCAATAAAGTGAATATCTCTCAATCTAATATTAAATCCCATCAAGATATTAATTTATGTCCACTATGTATGTTAGAAGTTAGAACTACTTACGACCATGTACTGGAGTTTGTAAATATTCATCTGTTAATGTGTATGTAGAAATTAAACCAAGATTAGGAATCAAAATTTATTTAGGATTTAATATTTATAGTTTCTTTAATTTAGGTCTAATTAGATTTTGTGGTCAAAATTAAATAGGAATATTCTAATCAAAATAGATTTTGTAATATTATAAATAAGGGTGATTCTATTTATTTTCTTAGGTTGAAGGTTGATAGGTACGTAGCAGAAATAAAACTTTAAAAGATTATGAGTGAATAATCAAAGCTCGGAGGGCCTCTCTTTTGTTTGCTATTTTTTTTTTTATATAGCTGTTACTAAATCTTTCACTTGTGCTTTTTGTAAAGATAGTTTTTTTTACCCCTATAGTGTGACAATTCCGTTCTTTGTGTTTATCACAAAAAAAATTAAAAACATAAAAGTAGTGAAAAAGATGAAGAAGGGCATGCGTAAATATTAAAATCGCAATGATTATTGATGAACATGTAGCAACTAAAGGTTCTTCTATTTAAAACTCTTCACATACAATCCAAATTATAAAAGCTACCTTTGTCACCCACTCTCTTCCTACTTTCTGTGGCTTGTCCTACTCTCTCTCACCCAAAACATGGCAGCTACCACCACCAGCTGCGGCGGCTTCTTCAGTGTCCGAGCAAGTTCCGTCGAGCCAAGGATCCGGTCCTCCTCCACTCCTGGCTGCAGAAAACTTGACGGGATGGCCATGTGGTTCATCAACGGCGTTTCCGCCGCGTTTTTCGCGTCGTTGGAACGGTGTTCTTGCATTCGTATTGCCACTCATGAGGATGAAGGTGAAGATGCAAACGACTTGCCTTTGATGTATAATGATGGCAATTATGGAATTTCCAATTCCAGCAGTTCTTGTTGCAGAAGGCCAATATTGACTAAAGGAAAGAAAAATAGAGCCTTTTCTTAGGGAAATTAAAGAGTACTCAACATTATGCCTTGCATTACAAAATTGTAGTGTTTGGTAAGCTGGTACCTATTGGTCCAGAAAGAAAGAGCAACTGGGAAAAGTATGATATGTTTGAATATGGAATATCATTTTCATGTTTTGTGAATATTTCGATTTATATCAATTATCATGAATCCTTTGATGATTACTTCAAAGTTTTGAAATACTGTTATTATAATTAAAGTCCTTTTGAATTTCTTTTTGTAGGAGTTGGGTGCTTATATATTAATTTATTGATGATTGTTAAAGCTAGTAATTAATCCTTGCCAATTTTACATTTGCTCATACAAGAAATTTTGCTAGAATTTAGATCAAGCTTCATTTATTGGTTACCGACTCTTTTGTTTGCTTAGTCTCCCACTTATTGTTGAAAATGAAGAAGAAGAAAGATCTAGGTGAGATCTTTTTTTATTAAACATCACTTCCTTGTCGCTTTCGGGAGGGGATTTATCAGTCCGTGAGTTAATTAATAATTAATCACTATCTTTTAGTCTGACCACAAGCAATTAGCATCAATTCTATTATTTCTGTCTTTTAGGTACATGGAGATTAATATCATTGTCAAATCCATCTGATATTACATTACATTACGTGCTTATTCATAATAAGAGGCAATGAAGAACAGATTGGAGGATCTTTGACTAAATTTCATTCATTTTTATCCTATTTTTTCCCTCAGGAATCGGATTTCATAGAAAACGTTCAAGATTTGGTATCACTTGACAGTCAAACTTTGCATCATATTTGTTCACATAATAACATAGATCTCTTAGATAATAAACGCTATCCCTGTTCTTTGAATTTGGTTAGGGAATTTTAATTTTTGAGTCAAAAAATATTTTGGTTTGGATATTAGCTGACCGTGGAATAACTGAGCAAGGAAGGGCTTGGTCTTTGAACCTACCCTAAATAATATCTGAATGCATTGCAACGTACTACTCATTAATTTAAGTTAATCCAAGACTAATACAGTCAGACCTCTCTATAACATTATCTTGGAACCGATTTTTATGTTATGTTATGTTATTATATTAGTCCGCTATAATAACACTTCACTATAACAACTAAAAAATATCGGAACAAACGAAACTGTTATAGAGAGATTTACTGTATTATTTTCTGGTCGTATCTTCTAAGCAATTAATTTTCTACTTGTTCAGCTTTTAAAAAACATATACAACTAGCTCCAAATTCCTTTTCATAATGAAACTTCGACCCAAAAAAGTTGCTAATGAATTGATTGAAAACTGCCTTTATTAAAAAAGAATATCTCATTCGTGGTACAATAATTATTTTAACATCATTTCATGGCCACCAATGTTTTTTGAAATACATTTGCGTTGTTACTTCGTCTTTTTCAATTTATATGTACATTACTCTTTTCAATTTTGAAACGTTTTAGAATGTTCGGTACAATTATATTTTGTTATAGTATAACTTTCACATTTTTTAAAGATTTAAATTTAACAAATGTTCATACTTTAGCTTTCATGATATATTTATTTATTTTTAATAATTATTTTAGTAGTTCTTTTATCGTTTTTTAATGTAAGTGAAATTAAACGAAGAGAGTTCTCTCTTCTGGATGGCGAAGATATCAACTAAGTGGGCGATTCACGCACCAAAAGGACAGCAATAACAGATCATGCTTGTCGATATTTTTATAAGCAATTTGTAACGGAAGTAAACATTTGTAAAATAAAGCAAATTAAAGCTACTTTAATCATTCACTAAATTTACTTTTCCAGTCATCACGTATCATGTTGTCTTTTAGACCATTACATTTTTCATAGACCTACCCTTTATCCTTTAATTTGCCAACAGCTCACGTCTTCATAGCTAAAGATTTAGGGGCTCATCTGAATTGAGTAGCTTTGGCTCGAATTCTTAACGATCAATTAAATAAATGCAATAATAAAATTCGAATTCAATAAATTAAATAGATTATACTAGAATCTCATAGAACTCATTTAGTTTAAATTATTGAATATCTATTCGCAACGAATATTTACACCAACCCATCAAATACATGACACATACTTTGCAAATATAATTATCACTAAATCATATGTAAATTAATTTATATTTTCACCTTAATGTATCACTATATCTGCCTCTGCACCTCTCCTTATCCACAAGGAGAGGGAGAGAGGTAGGCAATCTTGGATGAGTTGGTTATGCTTTTACCTTTTAATTAATTCACATACAGCTATTGGTCACCGTAAATGTAAAATATCTGTATATCAGTGTGTTACCAACACTTCAAGACTCAAAATTTGGATCTATCATCTATTATGACATATCAAATCTAGTTTTATTTAGTGCGAGATCCAACCTCTGCAGAGTAATTTTTGGAGGAAATCCTTAGGTGTTCCTTTATCTCTAGTTCCAAAATTTAATGAATTAACTTTTTTTAATCCACCACCCATGAGAATATATAATTATTTTAAAAAAAAGAGCTACATAAGACCCTCTCAACGAATTGAATTAAATGCAATTGAGCGTTCAATTTTTTTATGGAGTACTTTAGGAATATGTGAACATTGAGTTAATGAGAAAGTTCACAGTAATAGCAGGAATAATTCTACACTTTCACCACGTAACACAATGTCGAGTCGATCTTTTGAAACTTGAGAATCTGAGATTATCAGATATGAAATTCATTTATTTAGAATCTAAACTAGAATTTTCTGAATTCATACATTAATTTTTAAAGCATTTTTACTCATCTCTATTATTGAAAAGCACAAATAACTAATGAAAGCAGCTCAACCAAGAAAGCCAGAAAAGTTTGCAAACTAGCTCAAAAAATGTTGAAAAGCCCATTGCTACTTGCTGACCTAGGCCCAATCTCTATTGTAGTGGGCTCCGCCAATCAGGCCCATCCAGCCCAAGATTAAGAGTCGTGAGACGAGCAACTGTAAACTTCTATCGTTGTGAGTTGTGACCTCTAATTATCACTTGAAAGTGCGAAGTCAATGCTGCTACTTTAGCATGCAAGTAACTAAGGACTCGTTTGGTAGACTGTACTAAGTAAAATAATTTCTGTATAAAAATTTAATCCGTCCAATATAATATTTGGTTGTTCAATTTAATTTATGTATATCTAATACATGAATTATTTATACCTCATAGGAGGGCTTAGCTAATACCAAGGAAACCAAGGGATTACTTATATCAGGTTTAACTATACCTAGATAAGACCCTAAAATTATAAACCGCCCCTCAAACTCTTTTAATTTTTAATATTCAAGGGTATAATTGTAAAGAAGATTTTGTACAGTTTTAAACCAAACACAAGCTTAGATTATACATTGCATAACTAATTTTTAATACAATGAACCAAACACTTGATAAAAAATAATCTCAGCACTACAATTCCTGCATTACTAATACCTGCATTACTAATCCCTGCATTACTAATCTCTGATTTACTTGTGTTCGTACCAAACGACCCCTAATAGCCATAAATAATTCAACAGCCTTTTAAATGATGAGAATTGTAGGTCCAATCGTAGGTTCGATTTTTGAAGTTATATTTTACCTTTCTATAGTAGTTTTTTTGCCTGTGACAACAACATCCATATTTATAGCATAACGCTCTTTGTAAAATTACACATTTATAACAGCCATATAGAATCTTTAAGATTACTAATAGCAATTCTAAAAATATGCGCACAATCGTTTCCACTAAACAAAATTTCAATCTTGCATAAGATATAAGATTTGAAGATTTGCACGTGATTCATTAAACAAATTCCAAAAAATATTTAGAAATAAAATTTAATTGTTAGGCTCTTGGATTGTTTTCAAATTAAACCTATTTGGATACTTTTTTGCTAAAACTTTGGACACGAATTTTCACCAATTCAAAAGTTATATCGCTAGTAAGAGAATGAAATCTACGAAACAAGCTACAATTATAAAGTTCTTCCATCAATCTTGAAAGAATTTATTTTTCTAGGTAGCTAGCTTAAAAATATTGCATTAGAGTTTAAATCTTTATACATTTAGTTTATGAATTCATTAATAAGGTATTAGTTTTCTTCAATATTTAGCTAGTAAAATATGTATATCTTTTGAGGTTTTAATTTGAATAATTTTTTTATTTTTATATGTAACATTAAAAAAAAATTTAATTTATAGATAATTTTTATCTATAACAGTCAAAAAGTATTTAAACATCAAATGATGTTATAGGTGTATAACAATCATTTACTATAAAAATCAAATATATAAAAACAACCTAGACTGTTATAGAGAGAATTGAGTGTAGTTATTGATTCTTTCTTCATTATATTATATATCTTTTTTATTTTATCCTTTAAAGAGTATAACGCGTTTGCTGAGAATTTATTAATGAGTGACTTTAAGAGGAATATATGCTCTTTTAAAGCTTTTTTCCCAGTATCCGTTACACGCCAAAGATAATTACTAATTCAAGTCGTTAGACGAGGAGATAGCGAACTTCTTCCTTGTGTTGCAACTTACGAGTTATTTATGAGAAAATAAAATCTAAAATGTATTTAAACTAAAATGTATTTACAACTTACAATCATTATCAGAAAATAAACTTTTTTTTTTTGTAACAACTCGATTGATTGTTTGAGACCTTGCATAGCTTCATATGGTGTATTATGACTTGCATGTATAGTTAATTTGATGTTCGAGAGGCTCGGGATTGATATGGATGAGTGATTCTCAATTTGGAAGCTTTAAGTTTGAATGGTTAATTAAGGTTTGACTTTTGCATAAGCGACCTCATATTGATGATTTGATTATTCTAATATGTTGGTGACTTGGACTTGAGCGTATGTTTGGATTTTTATTTAGAGGTTCCTTGAAAATTTTGACTCTATTTGTTGGAAGTTGGTAATTTGAGGAACTTGAGAGTTTTTAAGTTTAACATATAGTTGATTTTGATGTTATTGGACTTAGATTTGTTGTTCCGAAACTGAGGTTAGGTTCATGTTGTTATAGAAACTTGTGTGCAAAGTTTGGTTGTAATCCGAAATGTCTAAGTATGATTCGAATGCATTCGGCGAAGTTGGAAGTTAAGAAAGTTTAGAAATTGAATTTGATCTTCAAATCTTGGTTTTGATGTTGGAATTCGTGTTCTGAGCATTTGGAAAAGTTTGCATAGGGTATTTGAACTTGTTATATTGATTAGATGGACCCTCTTGTACCTCGGATGAGTTTTGGGGTAGTTTTGGATTTCCATGCCTTGTTTAGTTGCTGATAACGGACCAATGGGTTGTGAATTGTGATCGTGGAAGTCTGGACCGAGTTTGCGAAGAGCAAAGTGTATTTTAGGGATCGTGAATCGCGATCGCGATCGCGAAAGGAAGGGCAGCTATCACATAGAAAGAAATTTCTATTGTTAGTTGTCGGACTTCAAGAACTTATATCTTGCAATTTATAAATGAATTTGGGAATATTCTAAACAAATGAGAGTTCTAGTCCTTTAATTTTAGTTTTCAGAAAATCAAAACGCTAAGGAGCAGGTGATCCGTTAAAATTTGGGAAAATTTTGAGCCCTAGTTGAGTTGGAAGAGAAAAGAAGACGGGGGAGACCAGAAATCAAATTTTAACCTACTTTTAGTTTTTTAAATTTTACTCCAAATTTTTATCTATTTCTAATTTGGCCTTGGAATCACCCCTTAATAACCAGCCTTTTATTAACCAAAAAGAGCATCCCAAATCCTTACCGCATACTTGAAATGTCATTTCCAACGCATTTTTCCAGTTGCATCTCCCCCATACCCCCAAAAAAAGAAAGTAAATTTCATTCACAAAGAAGTTACACTGCTCTCCTGAGATCAACACAACACAAAACAGGTGTCCTCCTCCTACTCTCCAACTTCCACAGCGTCGTTTTCTTCGAAACGTATTGCAATCGTCGAGAAACAGCATCAATTTGCGTGGCGGAGTTTGCGATATCAATCGGCGTACTTAAGAGGAGAGTTTTCACCGAAAGAAGAAGAAAATGCTAGGGGATGGAGCCCAAACCCCTAGTCGGTGAGTCTACTTTGAACACTTTTAGCTCTTCTTTACTTCTTGTTATTCTATTTCTATAATTAGGTCTCGAAGGATTTACAGTGATGAATTTTTTTTGGTACTAATAAGTTTTTGGCGAGTCGAAGAGTTCATTGAAATTTTTGCTTTTTGAAATATGTATTCGGGTTACGCAACATATAAGTTGAAGTATGTTGTTTTTATGTATTATGTTGAATAATTAATGCACTTGCCAAATTGATTTGACTAGCATTATGATTACAAAGACGCTGAGTTAGGAGCTGAAATTTTGGCAAAATCCCTATTTTGGATTACACAACGTACAAGTAGCTAAGAGATTCAGAATGTTTTGTGTTTATGTTATTTAAAGAAATAATGCACTTGCTAAATTCATTTGACTTGCGTTACGGATTACGAAGATGCTGAGTTGGGAGCTGAGTTTTGTGTGGTCGAAATCCCTATTTGGATTACATAAACGTACAAGTAGCCAGAGGGTGAGGACTTTTGGGTTATGGTAATATTTGGAGAAATAATGAACTTGCTAAATTGAAATCTCTATTTGGATTAGACAATATACAAGTAGCCTGAGACAGAGGATTTTGCGATTATGTTGGTTATTGAAGAAATAATGTACCTGCTAAATTGATTTGAATAGCATTACCGACGGGAGGATGCTGAATTAGGAGTTAATTAGGAGTTGTAGTTTGTCTTGTTGATCTTTTTCATTTTCTCCTTTTCTTATGTCGCTGAAATGAAATCCTTAGTTGGAGGTACAAGTAGCTGGAGTTGATAAGCTTTCACGTTTATTTTGTCAATTGAATGAAGTTATGAATCTGCCAAGTTGAATCTCACAATGTAACGATTCCCAAGATGCTTACAGTTGCTTATCAAATTTGCTTATGAAGTATCAACTTCTGATTTTGGCACTTCCCCTTGATATTGGGTAAGTAGATAACAAATTTCTGGCATGCATTACCATGTTTTCAAGTCAATATAGTTTCAACTTCCTTTGGAAATGAAATGATGGTGAGGCTTTTCCTTCAGCTGATCGGCGTTGAATGATTAATATGAAAGGTTCAAAATGGCTTTGTTTTGCTCCTTAACAGTGGTCTTTTTCTTTATTTTCTAGGTTTATGATACGTTATTGTGAATTGCGTAAGAGTATGATAGGGGAAGTGAAGGGTGTTATACTGTTCGCTTCTATTTGTGATAAATGCCTTCTCAAATTCAAACTCCATGCAGGTCTGATTTGCTATGTATGGTGAAAAAGAATTCAAAGATGTTAGGGAAAACCATAGTGGAAGATGAAGAAGCATCGGATGTTGAAACAGATCCCGTTTTCTGGCATGACATTATGGACGTGTATTTCATTCGTGGCAGGGAGTCTAGGGGGCGTCAGGAAGATGATCTTGTATTTTTTGTTAAAAAATTGGTACACTTCTTATCATTTTGTCCTTGTTATAGAGTTTTTAGGTGCAACCTGCTGAATCTGAACAACAGTTTACTGAAATTGAATTACTATGAGGATATATTTTGGTGTAGCATTTGCAGAATCACGGGTCAAATGAAGATGAATCTGTGAACTCGCCATACTTTGTACGCAGGTGGGCACCTAAGGTAAAAGCAACACAAGTTTTTCATTCAGATTCCGTCACATGCATATTGAAGTGCTTCCTTCCATTTAAGGTGTCAATCATTTGAATGTGTGCTGTATATTCACTAGAATGTGACAATCTACACAGTTCAATAAGCTTGGAAATTTGTACTAATCATCAAGCTTAGTCTTTCATGTAACTGAAGGGGTTTAGATTTCATTTGGATTTTCTTCTTTAGTCATCCGGACTTAGTTTTAATTTGGATTTTAAGAAATTTCGCAGCCTAAAGGTTAAGATGGATTATAATTTGTCCTTGTTTCGCTAAACTTTCTTTAGTGCTTATGCATGAAGGTCGATTCTGATGATCTATATGTTAAAGAAAAAAATCAAGGTACTTCAAGATTCTGGATTAAGCCTGAAATAGAGACTTTAATCCAAGTATATGGGACTTGAAAATTACATCTATGATTTCAAAAGGGGTAGATGTTGGACGCCCTACATCTTGATTAACTGTTGCAAAAAAGTTACTGTTGCCAAATGCTACTTGGAGGAGTGGCGGTGAGGTGTTCCTATGTTTTGGTTTTGCATGATAAGATGAGTTGTCTTCTTTCAAAATAGGCAATGCAGCAGTAGTCCTTGACTCCTTTCTAAATAGTGGTTGATGGTTGATCAATTTGCAACTGATCAGAAAAGCATGTCAGTAAGAGCTCATTCAATTTTTCTGATGATTTCTTTTTGTTGGATATCTTTTTATTTGGTCCATATATTACTTGGGGACATAGACTTTGGAGATCTTATCCTGGTTATGTTTTTGACTGGGAGCCACTGAGCATTGCAGAACATTTGTGGATGTGGCAGTATGCTGTGAGGACTTTTCCATCTATTTGTGTTTTAAGATCATGTCACACTAAAAGGACTTAACATTCTTCATCCTGCAGAATGATGTAGATTTTCCTTTTGCATTCGTTTTGAACTACTGTCCCACTTTCGTTTTAAGTCTATTCCTACCTATATAGCACCAATGAGAAAGTATATTTTAGGAAAGGTATAGGTTCTCAAGTTCTCTAAATTTATGGTTTAACATCTTCTACTTGCTTACATGATGTATATTTTATTAACTGATTAAGTAATGCAAAGTGCCAAATTCTGATTTGAAAAATGTAAGATACAGTGATCAGATAATATTTCATCCAGATTCCACGCTCACTTTTCTTCTTATCTTCAAGTTTTATTATTCATGGGCGTCCTCGACCTGGGCTGATATTATCTAAAGGACACATTCTTCACTCCAACATTGATGCCACATTTTGATGTTAAGAAATTTATTTGACAATAGCTATAGAATTATGTAATTGAAAGAGATGATGGTTTCTCTAGCTTCGTTGCTTGGATAATCTAGTTGTAAGAAAGATGAATGAATTAAGACAATTGATTATTTGTTTAACTATATATTTGATTGTGGTTATGCTAAAGGTGAGATTGATAAAAAACAGTTAGTTATTTACCTTCGTTAGAATATAATAGATGATATAAGATGTTTCCAAAGGTGACAAATTTCTATTGTTCATTATATTCCTGGCAGTTGGATGACTTAACTGGCCCAAGTTCATCAGATGTTGATTGGAGGCGCTCCTTTTACTTGAACTTAATTGCTCAAACTTCTTTTAGTGTGACGGTGGCAATTTGTAGGTACTAATCCTTATTTCTCTTTGTTCCATGATGGGCTGTCTAATGTTCTATTTCACATGGTAGTGATATCTCTTTGACTGTACATTGTGTTTTATGAGAGAAAGAAAGTTTGTGTGACTCTTGAGTTATTCATGAACTCTAGTTAATAAGGGAATCTTCAGAATAACGCCTATAAATTTTTTGAGTATCTTCTCAAAATATTCCTGTTATTTGGTTTTTGATAAAAGAGGAACTTCTGCTGTTAATTTAACTTTTGCCAGGATGTTCAGTGTTGTTTAATCAGATGTTTATTGTATCAGCTAAAGCTTAGCAAACTTTTAGTATTCTCTTTAATGGTTTTTTCCCTTTTCCCTTTTTTTTCCTTGGTTGTGGTAGTCAACAGGTCCTTAAGAATTACCAAACTGGCAAAGACAGACCATTATCTCCTATATACAAGGCAAGTAGGCAGATCAGCAATTTCATATTAGTGCTCATATTACTCTGATTTGCATTACTATTCAAGCAGTAGTTGTTTACTAAAACCTGCTCCCACTTTTATTACTGTAGCAAGCCAAGTAGAATCTTTGTAACATGTTGGGTGCTTGGCTCATTCTATTTTAGTTTTCTTTCCTCAAAGATTCACATTGGTGAACAGCAAATCTGGGTTTATCTTTTATTTCTATGCTTTTTCAGGTTATCAAAACTGTCTATGCGTCTCCAAGTCGTATCAATTTTCACTTGGACTCAAGGAAGGCAAGTATTTCTAACATCTAGAGATCCATATGGCTCCTTTTATGCTTGATTAAAGTGTCTTCTAATGACATTATTGATATATAATCAGGAAGTAGAAACGACCTCTGCCTACCCAGAGATATGTTTTGCAGTTGATGACTTTGATTCCACTTTTGATGCAGTGGTAATACATCTACTCTCAGACCACTTTTGTTAAGTTGCTATGTGGTAAAATATATGTTTTAGTGACTCACAGAAAGGTATAACATACAAGAAACTTTGTTGGTAACTTTGAAGCTCAAAGATTGTTGTGCATTCTCAGATACTTTTCAGGCTGTTGGATTTGGATTATCAGAGCAGTTACTCACTCTTGGTTTCCATGTTTACTCTAACATTTCATTTGCATTAGATGTTTAAGCAATCAATTACCTCGTGAAGGATCACGGTGGTCTACCATTTTGCATGTAATCCGTTAATCACTCTTGGTTTTCATGTTTACTTAGCATTTCATTTGCATTAGATTTTCAATCAAACAGTAACCTTTTGAAGGATCACGGTGGGCTACCATTTTTGCACGTAATCCGTGTATAATGGAGTAGGCATTTGGACATCTTTTGAAGTTTCAGACTTTAAAATACCTTCATTTGATAATACCAGAATTCTGTACCTATAGCTTGTGTTCATGTTTGACGTTGCGAAATTCTAGAAGCTTTTGCTGCATCTCTCAAGTCGCTGACAGTTGAAATTTGCAGTATCTGATCTTCCAAATATGTTTCCTATCCTAATTTTGCTCTATCCACCTTATGCAATTTTTCTACTTTGGTTTCTTTTTCTGTTGGGAAGAATATCTGGTAATTTCCAACCAGATCCTAATTGCCTAGTGATTTCTCTTCCATGGGTTTTTAAATGATGAAAATTATGGTATGCTTCATGAAATGCAATTTTTGCTTCACGCTCAGAGAGTCCTGCAAATCATTTTGGCGATTCTATTGTTGCCACCTATGTAATTATCTTTTCTCAAAAAAAAATAAAAAAAATCAGGAGTATGAACCCCCTTAGTAGTAGTACTGCTGCTTAATTCTCAAAGGCTTGAGTTGTCCTCAGAGCATGATTAAAGACATTGGTACAATAGGTTGACATTATCCTTCAATTAGTGTACTTTGATATGAAGAGATAATTGATGCCATGAATGACACCCTGAAAGAGCAGTAGAATAGATGACATTGGGATACTCATTCTTGTGTTTCCCGACTAGTTTCTGGGAAAGAACAAATGTTGCTTAAATTTTGTCAAGAGATTGATTTCACCCATTAAATTGGAAAGAGACACGAAATCCGAGGCATCATTCCATGAAATGACTAGTCTGATGATTGCTTAAATTAACACTCTCACGAAAAATAGGTAGAGCAAACTTCCTCCCTCGCTTTTTGATGTGACAACAACTATAGAAGCATTGCAAATTATCTTTCTTTCAGGTCTTGACAGATGTAGATCACTGCTATTGTGTACTTTTAAATGCACATGATGGGGCTGCATTCCCGAGTGAGAGAAAACAACAGGATTACAGTCCTGCAAATTCTTCGAAGAGTGATACAAGTTCTGGAAAAGTACCAACTTCAAAGGTTCGAGAAATTGATTTTCTTTGGAAGTGGATAGCATCTGTAATTCTTGCTTTGTTGCTTTTAGTTTGTAATGACATGGTGTAAAATTGAATTACAGCATTTTGAATTCTACTCTATTATTTGTTAAAGAAATGGAAACTTGTGTAATTAATATAATTGACAGACACTTCTATTAATCAGGCAAAAGGCAAAAGTGTTCGTCTAGTTGCCTGCCTCCTAAAGGAAAACTTTAGAGAAGCCAAGCAACCCAGTGATGATGCTTTTTTATGAGTAAATAGAATATATCGTCTTTGGGCTGCTTGGCTTCCCAAAAATTTTCCTTTAGGGATGATGTATTTGGTCGTCTGTCCTAATTTGACATCTTACCGACCACCACCCTCTCTACAATCATATTTCCTTTCACTTGCACAGCTTAAAATTAAGCACTTACATTTTGCTTTTTCAAATGTTTGAAAGAGTTTTTTGATTATGTTCTCTCTTCCTTGCAAGCTTCTTGACAATGTATTTTCAGGTCCTCATTTGTTCAACATTGCCTTTATTTTGTATTTATCGTATAATCGTAGTTCTCATGAAAATTTAGTAGTGTGAAGTTGTTGGCTTCTTGACCATTTGTAATGTGATTCCAGATCACTCTTTTCTCAGGCTTCGTTAGCTACCAAATGGTCCGAGATGCATATGATGGTAAACCTGCTATTTCAACATGTGGTCTTCATTTTCACTAATTGTTTGTCATATTCTTTTAGTTATGCTGCCTAATCAATTTTAAACGTGAAATGATGAACCGTAGACCTTTTCCACTTTGCATGTTCCTCTTGCACTTGTTTGTAGACCAAAATGACCTGTGTAGCAACTAAGACAAGATTGCTCTGGTGTGAAACTGATAGGGAACATTGTGAGGATTGCACTTCATAATATGACCTTACGATTTTCGATCCTCTCTTTGCCATCAAAAGTGGTACTAGTTGAAAAGATAATTTAATGAATGAAACATTGCATCGAATTTTAAATTCATCTGTAAAAGTTTTTCAAACTCTCGAGACTTTTAAAAGTTGGAAAAATAATATAATTGGTGGAATGGGTACCCTTTCTGCAATGTATTGCATTATCTTAGTAGTTGTCTTCTTATAATAAAGTCGGTTGCTTACTTGTCTAATTTTTTTTGTAGAACTGCATCAAAGTAGGAAGTCTCACATCAATTAGGATGGGGGAGTACTTTCTCAATACAAAGATTAGGAATTTTTTCATTTTGGGGGGGGGGGGGTGTAATCACTTAAGGGGTTGATGTCACAATCACAGCTTTCCAATGCTGATTTTTAAGTGAAAGAGTTGATATGGTAAATGATGAAAATTTCAGTTGCAGGTTGATTTCCTAGTCCTGTGTTTATGGCAGTTAAGTGGAAAATAAATTCTGGTAATCTGATTGTTAACTCCTTTTATGTTTGATCACAGCTGGAAGGTCTGGATTTGGGAGCCTTCTCTCACTTCATTCTGTTGGGAAAACTGACAGGATTTACATGAAAGGCCCTGGAGGACGTGGGGAAGTTGAGGTAGCTGTGTCTGGTGTTGTAGGTAAACTGAAAAACAGTTACTGCGTCATCATATCGTACCACAAAATTTGATCTCTCTTTGTGGGGCTATGTCATTTGATTTCTTGTTATAAACTTGCTGGTTGGTTTATTACTTGAAGAGTAATTTGTTATATCTTCTTAATTTTGCTCAGTTGATTCAATAACTTAAACAGGCCAGTAATTAGATTTTATTGGGATAATTTTTTGTTTACCCGTAAAACGGTATAATTGAATTTATACGTGGTTTTCAGGTAAGTGAATTAATTTGATCCTGAAATAATCGATAAATTAGACAAAAATATAATACTTAGCCTTAAGATAGAGGCGAAATAGCAGAAATAGTGATTCCGAGAACAGGGTTTCCGGGCACAACAACAATGATATTAAAAAGCAAGAAAATAAGATTATATTAAGCTTTAGATAGAGTGTAGTGTATGTTTGTCAGAAAAATTATGTCCTTTACAATGATAATAGGACTCACTATTTATAACCGCACCTAGAGAACAAGGTCCTAGGATCGAGCCCTTCTTTAATGTCAGTTATGAGGGCCATTGAAGAATGTGTAAGAGCGGGCATGAATGCCATATTTTTGTAACGGGCAGTGTATTATATGCTACCAGGTGGTAGTCATTTATTTCTATGAATATCATTCTCCCCGGTAACAGACGGGATAGTTGCTTTCGGTTTCAGCTATATTCTGTCTTCGGCGCCACGCGTCACTCCCTAATGCGATCATTTAATATAACATATTTTACCCTATACAGATAGTCCCCCTGCTTTCCGGTGGCATAGCTTTGTATCCCCGGAAAGTTGGTGGAAACATTCTTTTTGGCGGGAAATTTACTGATCCCTGTGAAAAGTTTATGACGGTTGATTAGACACACGTTTCTCCGCATTTAATGCCCCGAACACGCGTCACCCCACGATTCAGCATAACTTTTGCCGGCTATCGAGGTAAATATGGCCACAAGTTTAGCCACCTAAACCTTTACTTATACGCATCAACTTCCTTCATTCTCACTTCATAGCACTCTGAATTTTCTAAGACCTTCTTTACTTAACTCATATTTCGACTTTAACCCTTCTTTAGCTTCCTTCTTTGAGAGAAAAACCATCCCCTTGATAAAAAATAGCCTCTTCTTCAAGAAAACCTGGCTCTTCAAAGAACAAAGGCAAAGCTGATGATGCTGCTTCCCTTACGGTGAGTACCATCGTCCCAAAGAACCTGATTATCACCAAAGATTTTGAAGAGAAGTACCCTTTTTCTATCCGTCCTTTAAGTATCCCCTCTGTGAAGGAAGACTGCCATTGTCAAGATTTGGACATTATCGCTCTCGACCTGGCGGAGCGGATAACTTTACCCAAGAAGGGTTATACATATTTTTACACGTATCCCTTTACTTTGGGAGCGTTTTCTTTGAGCGGAGAGCTTGACTCCGTCATTGTGGAGTTCTGCTTCCAATCAAGTGTGTTTGGCACAGGTAAGCCCTTCCGAAATCCGTACGTGGAAAGAGCCTGAAATACGGGTGGAAGGCCAAAAATCATGGTAAGTTAAACTCATTTTGTTTTTACCTTTTCTCATAAGGAAGTTGTTTGATTCTTTTTTCCTGTTGAATATAGGTCTACTCAGGGCTCAGTTGTCGTTCTCGAGGACATTTTGGCTAAACACAGGAGGCTTTTACACAGACATGCGTCTCCGGGCCTGCTTTTGGTACGAGTGCTTCTTCTCGGAGTCCCCGGCTGAAGAACAAGCAATCAAAAAGAAGGCGTTCCTCCCTGGTCGGGGGAAAGAATAAGAGGGTGAAGAATGCCGCCCCCAAGTCGTCTCCGGAAGTCGTGGTGACGAGCCCTCCGCCCGGGCAGGCCATAGATACCACGATGATTGACGATGATGGAGAAGCCAGCGAGGAGGGGGCTTTTTTACCCAGAAGACGACGACCTTCCTCAGCTCAGCAGACTGCTCAATCTATTGAGTTAGTTACACCAACCGAGGATGATGCCTCGGCGCTTTGGGGGAGTTTGAGATGGTGGAAAATGCCAACTCCCGTTTTCGGATCCCAGTCGCTACGCCCCGTATTGTGGGGCTGAATACCGGGTCCCTGCCGTCTTCGGTTGACGAGCAACCAACACTTAGCATTGCGCTTGCCGCAGCCACTTCTCATCCTTCAATGCCATCAGCTTCATCCCCTTCTTCACCTACTCTTCCACTAGCACCTGCTACATCATCTCCACAGGCCGCATCTGTCCGAGAAGAGGATGTTCCTCTCCCTAGTCGATCATGAGAATTTGGGGCAAAATTACGCGGCCCTCTTAGAAGATTCGCAAAGGAGGAGGACCGTTACTATTCTCGGTCTCTACCGAGTGCAATCTGCTGTCCCGACCGGTGGAACTTGCTAACTATCTGAAGCCTTTGGCTTTAGGAAAAAGATTGGGAAAAGATACAAGCTCTCTCGGGAGAGTGCTTGTTGAACAATGCTATGCACAACGCCGCAGCGGTATACTCTTCATTTCCTTTGACATTTTTTCTATCTTTGATTTAGTAGTATTTTGAGTTTGCCTTTCTTGTTATACAGACCAATTTCCTTGCCTCCAAGGGCCTCCAAAGGTTGATTTGGGAAAAGGAGGAACTTACCACCTAGCGGAATCAACTTTTGGTCGAGCGGGACCAAACTGCTGCTCGTCTCTCGGAACTGGAAGCCAAAGCTGCTGAGGCTATTGTGTTGGAGGCTCGTTTGCAGCAAAGCGAGCAAGAAATAGAGATCCTTAGCCAAGAGATCGCCCCGCTGAAGGTTCAATTTGAAGAGGCTAGGGCCAAATGGGCTGAAGTACATAGTGCTGTTCTCGATGCATCCGATCGCGAGGCTGCCTCCGCTGAAAAATTAAATAATTTGGAGGTAGCCTTGAACTCCAAAACCGAAGAACTTGCTGCTGCAGGGCGAAACATGCCCAATTGGAGAAGTATAAGAGGACCATTGAGCATAATAAACTTTTCAGCTCTACTGTTCGTAATCTCGATGTTAGCCTCCGGTCCGTTAGATTTGCACGGGAAAATCTTTCTGCCGAGGTTGACCAACTTGAAGAAGAACTCAAGCGCCAAGCGACTTCCCTCGTTGTTGGAAAAAAACATACGTTATGTACAACATAAGGATAAAAACATTGGAAGAGGCTAAAGCGAGTGTCATCAATTTTGATGTCGAAATCACTAAAAGCCCGTAAGCTGGAGTCTTCCCCTAAAATGGGTCTTCCGGCCAGGCCTGATGCTTCCGGGTCTTCTGGTTCCGGTTCCGAATCTTCGAGAACTGAAGAGGAACTGGAAGGCGAAGATGTTGACGGCCAAAATGATAAGGGTCAAGATATCGAGCCGGCGGCGGATGTACCTGTCACGCCCATTCCTTGGGGAGCTTGATCGGCTCTCAACCGAGTGAACCTGGCCGAGCAAGCCTATTAGATTCGCTTCAATCCAAACTCATCCATGAATAAAGAGGAGATGCACTCATTAGTCAAACACTGAAAAGATCTCATTAACAACTCTCATATCATTTCCATTAGCAGCTTCATTCATAATTTCCAAAATATTACAAGTTTATAAATATAATGAAAAACATGTTTGTCAAATACCAACATTTCTAGTTTAGTTCCCCACATCAAACACCACCCACGACCTGTCTACTGAGCCTCTAAGTACAACAAAAGAGTAATATGGAAATGCTGGCAACAAGGCTCCGGCTATATCTCAAAACACAAAGTATAACATCAAATGATATCAAACCGGAATAGAGTAGGCTTCACCAAAACCTGCTGAATAGGGAATAACTGCTAGCGAGGACCAAAGTTGCTCGCTGATAAACCACCTGCATCTGTTGAAGATGCAGCGCCCCCGGCAAAAAGGACGTTAGTACACTTGGAATAGTACTAGTATGTAAAGCTAAATGTCTTCTTTCAAAATAGAATGCTCATATAAGAAAGGGAAAACCATAGAAACAACAAGTCACAATCGACAATACCCAAATGCCCAGTTAAAACATAATAAATTTCAAAATATGAAAATAATATATATTTTAGGTTGGGAGATCATTAGCATCGATATACCATCGTGTTTTTAGCACGGAGTCCGATCACGCCCGATCGGCTAGGCCATCTCCCCACGAACAATGTGGTTTGACATGTGGTGCAAAAGAAAGGTGTTACCAAGAGTAGTACCACCATGTGCGCAACATGACGTCCGATCTCCACCCAATCAGCTAAGCCGCCTTCCCACATATGCCGTGTGGGTTGACTTTTCCAAATCACAGCTATTTTCAACCTCATTCCAATTAAGGGGAATAATCTCATCCCAAATAAGGGGAATAATCACAATCCATCACAATCCACCCCTACACTGGCATGTGTAGTTTCGGATGTGGGCCTTATGACCCACCCTTCCTCGGTTTGCTAATGATACTCCCAAAAACATTTTTGGTTTACACACAAGGGAAACAAAAGCACAAACATATTTACCTCATCATCTTTCACATTGCATAAGTCTCCATTAGTATTTTCAACCAATCACAACAACAATATTTTCTTGGCACTGTTGGTCATTCACAAGATTCTTTATTCAAGGCACGGTGGCCGTATTTCAAATTCCATACTTTCATATCTTTCCTTCCATGGATCGTCACCACAAATATCAACATATATACTATTCTGGAAGTCATAACTTTAAGTTCATTGGAAATGAAGAATTTAAGCACAATAGATTTCGTTCCAAGAAATGGAGTAAAAAGATTGGCAATCGATGCGCAAGTTAAAATCATAAACAAGTGACATACCATTCTATTTTATGGAACAGTTGAATCAAAGTTCATTTCATAATCTTTCTCACATCATTTTATTTCATTGGCAACACTAGCCACAAGTATAACTTGCATCCTTGGCACGTTGGCCACACTTTATATCCCCAATTCACTTATTTCATTTTCAAGCATCTTTATAGATTATCAACAATAATACATTTTCAATCAAGATCTTAGGTACACATATGAGCAATTAAGAATCTTAAACATATCGAGTTTTTCTCACACAATTTGGCATATTAGCTTTCATTTGAAACACGACTCAAAACCATAACATTATAATACGCAACCCATACTTTGAACATATATCTTTTGACATAAGGCTCATTCGGAATAGTCAAATTTATAAGGGATAACCCGGAACATAGGAATTAGGAACTTGAGCCAACCATACTTGAAACTTACGAGAACATTATGGAATTCGATTCTAAGAGAGTAGTTTAGCTAACATACCTTGTTTGAACTTTCCTTAAGTTATTACAACATTCCAACACTTCTAGCAATAAAAATCTATAGGAGATAACAAAAAAATCGGATAATAATTAGAAGGATTCACATGATGTAACTCTCTTAGGAATTTTGTCAAACACCTAGCATCCAATATGGACTGCAAAGCTTTACAATGTTAATCTTTTCCTCCCTCAACCAATTTCAACAAGAAACTACCCAAACTAATTTATTAATCCCACATTCTACAACCTATTATCACATGCATGACCTATTTCCAACCCCCACAATATACTAGAACTCATAACCTCTTGCATAAAAGCTTAAGAGGAGGACTTACCCGGATAGATGGTAATCTAGTGATTGACTTCCTTGATTCTTGAAGGTTGGTGCAAGATTGGATGATTAAGAGTTTTGGTTTCCTCCTTCTCTCTCTAAAATGCTCTTACCTCTCTCTAAAACGATCAGATAATTACCCAAAGGCTATTTATCAAAATGGGATCGGGTTATAAAAATAGGAAAATTGACCTTCCGAAATCAGATATGCGGTTGCAGAACTGACAGCAGAACAGGTATGCGGACCGCAAAATGGACCACAAAATTGATGGCCAGGACTGGTCTGCACTGGACCTGTCTGCGACCATTCTGCGGTCCGCATATCACTTTTGCGGTTCGCATAATGATTATGCGGTCGCAGAATTAACCGCAGAATCATATTCTGCCAGCCTTTGGGAATTTGGTCATAACTTCTTGTAGGAGTGTCCTGTTAGTTTTGTAGATATGTATATAATAGAGTATGTATATATATAAATATATTAGTCTTGTCCCACATCGGTAGTAGAGTAGTATATGCTTTGTAAAATATAGTTATAAATAAGGGCTTCTTGTATTGAATAAGAAGATATCAATAATATATTCTCTTTTTCCGTGCTTTCTCACATGGTATCAGAGCAATAGTGAGAGTCTTATCGCTGTGCATAAATTCCAGCGACTCCGGGAAGAGAATCAGTCACCGGAATTCTTTTTCCGGCGACCTATTTGAGGATTATTTGCGTCTGCCTAGTTTCTGTCAGTGGTGTGCAAAATCCAACACCACCACAGGGGTCGTCAGTGTCCGGCGACCAAACCCCAGTGAAGACCTCCGGCAGACGCTGTCTCACGCGCTCCCACGCGCCACCAGAAGGTCCGCGCGTGATCTCACGCGCTCCCACGCGCCGGCGCGTGACGCTGTTTCCGGCCAGTTTTTGAAGAAGTTCCTTCAGGGCAGTTGGGTCGCCTGGTAATTCCGACCCTACCCCTACTGTTTTCGTTTTATTTCAACCACGTTGAGTTTTTTCCAGTAGCTACAGTACTTTCCGGCAGCTACAGTACACATCCAGCAGCTACAGTGATATTCCAGTAGTCCTTTTGACTCGGATTTCAGTGTGTTCAACTTGATTCCGTCTCTTATTTGCAACAATGTCTCTCGGATATGATATTTTTGGGCCTA
>MCJB01038016.1:0-38714 GCA_002018475.1 Nicotiana obtusifolia
GGGCCCGCTGGGACCGGCCCAGGCCCTCCTGGCGGTCCCGGGCCTGGCGGGCCTTTTTGCGCAGCCCGGCCCGTCGCGGGCTTTTACCCGTTTGAGGCCCAGGACCGCTAGGGCCCGGACCACAGGCCCGTTAGGCCCGTTAGGCCCGCCAGGCCCGCGGTCCCGGGCCGTTCGTGGGCCAGGCCCACCGTGGGCCACAGCCTTAGGGAGGAGTTGCTATATATGGCTTGTGGTAGTGTCAGAGAAATTTGGGGATTGCGGCGCAATGGTGGCATCGGCCATGTTGCGAGTCGGGTGGAGGAAGAAAAGAAATTAAAAAGAGATAGAAACAGAAGAAAAAGAAAAACTAAAAACTTGTATATATTTAATAGAAGGCATATTAAAAATGAAATTTTAATATTTGTTTTTGTTGGTCACTGTTTTAAAGAGAGTAAAATACACTCACTTTACCACGTAAGCATATAGAGAGGTAACAATTTTATTTTAAAATAGTTCAGGGGGTAATAGGACTCCCGAAAAGGAAAAGTATGTAGTTGAAACTTTGATCATAGGTCAGAGGAGGTACTTATGCGTTTTCTCTTTTTTTTTTTTGGTTAATAAAGTGTGAAAGTTACGATAAAGTTTTAGCACTCTCATAAAATGAGTAAAATGTATGTAAAAGAAATTTTAATTGTTGGTAATACACTAGACACAAGTTTAATAATTACTAATAATATGCATGCAATGCACGTACCCAAAAGTTCATATATCTTTCAATCATACGCTACTCCTATGATAATTTTGTTCAATGAAGCAAGTACTGAACAAACTTAAGAAAAATTCATGAAAGTGGATCTACTCCCTAAACATGATTAATACGATTATCATTTTAGAACTTTGTAAATTTATTTTAATACTTTTGTATCGTAAAGAAAACATGGAACAATAATTATGTCTTTTCTAAAGTTTATTCTCATTAATACGAGAAGCACGCGCAATGCGTTTACATTAAGTCCAGTTATATTAAAGCATGAAGACCCTTAGCTCAATGTTGTTCACTTATTTTACCCTTTAAAATTAGATTTCAGATTAGACAAAATTGTCATTTGAATTATTTTTCTAATATTTAGGACTTTGAAATTATTGCTTATTAAATCTTTCCTTATTTGAACTATATATAAAATTCCAATATATAGGACTTCAAAATTAATTAAAATTCTATCTTATATAAATTTTTCATTATTGAACAATATAACATAATAATTATAGTAAAAGTAACGGAAAAATCAAAACAACAAAGAGGAAAGATCGGAATAATGAGGATTTTAAAATAATTAAAAAATGAGACTTTTGATTTTATTTGTCGAGTTCCGCATTATTACTTCACCTTCTTATTTTATATTTTTGGAGATATATATATAATATTGTACAAAGAAAAATATAAAAATAAAAAGAAATAAGAAAATTAGAAACAAATCTTAACAACATAGAAAATCTAAAGAAACTAGAAAATTTAGATCTTAGAATTAAAATAGAAAAGAAAAATAAACATTAAAAGATAATTCAATAATAAAGTGTAATTTTAATAACGAAGAACACATACTACATAGTGAAGACAAACAATATAATTCTCTAATAGATTTAATAATTAATTTTGGAGAAGAATTTCAAGATTATACTAAAGCTTTACAAAAAATAAGAGAAGACTCGGAAAAATTACAAGACAAACAAAGAAAAAAATAAGAAAGCAGTAGTGTTTTTATTAGGTTTTTTGGTACTTATCTTTTTATTAATTATAACCTTTTTATTAATTATTCATTTCGTGCACTCTGTATCTACCAAAGTCAAAGTTTCTATTTCAATGTAGAAATTCTTCAACAAAATCAACTAAAGTTAAAAGTAGACATAACAGAGAAATATTTTATTGTAGTCTAAATTTTATGATAAATCTTGCTGAATTTGGAAGACATATTAAAATAGGAATACAATGTGTACCATCCATTTGCATGGCTAATTCTGATAGCTAGTATGTTCTTTTTGTCTGAAAGAGATATTTGATTTTGGAAAGAAAATGGTATATCCTGTTGTATGGCCATGCCCATATTTCCCAATAAAGAGTAGTCTATTGCTACATTAATAATATTACAACCTTTAATTTTTCTTTCAAAAATAGTTCCAACGGTGTCTGCCCATAGTATTTCATTGACAAACATCGGAAGAACTACCAAAAAGTTGATTCCTGCTTCCAACGGCTTTCTTGCTTCTTGTGCTAGTTTGTCCGCCACCCTATTTGCCTCCCTGAACGTATGGTTTACTGGTGGATGGCGCAGGGCTGCTAGGAGAGACATGCATTCACAGTCCAAAGGATCATATATCAGATGACCATTATTAATGCATTGTACTACTCAGTTGAGTCCAGATTGGCCTCCAAATGTCACGACCCAAAATCCATTATAGGTCATGATGGCGCCCAACGTTGCCGTTAGGCAAGCCAACGGTGACCTATCAGCTTAATTATTTATTTTATTATTTTTGAAATCATGAATATTATTAGATAGAGAGATCAATGCAATAAAAATAAAAGGTACGTACAATTTCAATAAAATATAAAGTAAAAGTGTGTCAATGTAAGCAACTGTACACAAATCCTAGAACACCCAAAATTCGATATCACAAGTGCATGGGCATTTACTAGGAAGTACAATAACAAAACACCATCTGTCTGGAATACAAGGTAGACAGGATAAAGTAAATAATTGTGATGGAAACTTTGTGTGCTGCGAATCGTGGTATGGAATACAGCTTACCATGGAGTCCCCTCAGCAGCTGCGCCTCCGCGCCCAAGTGACCACCTAATGAACCTGTCAAATCCTGCACATTTAGTGCAGAAATGCAGCATGAGTATGTAAATCAACGTGCACCCAGTAAGTATCTAGCCTAACCCCGAAGAGGTAGTGACGAGGGGTCGACATTGATACTTATTAGTGGTCCAACAAATCAAATATAATAAAGTAGGCAAATATGAGACATGGTAGATAAAAATGAGTACAGGTATAGGCAAATAATACGACAGCTGAACAGTGAACATAAAGTCCTCAAATACTGTATGCCTCTTAAATGGAGTACGTAATGGTTAACACCAAATCAACGGTCACATCTCAAGTTTGGAAAAATTCATGAATACGCGTACTCCTTATCAAGTAATTCGCACGATTTTGCCGAGGCGAGCGACCCGATCCCATAAGAGTGATTTTATAGAACTGCTGAGGTGAATGACCCGATCCCATAAGATATGATACATGATACTGCCTAGGCGAACGATCCGATACCATAAGAGTGTGTTACAATATCCTGCCGAGGCGAACGACTTGATTCCATAAGAGTGCTGCTGAGGCGTTCAGCCCGATCCCATAAGAATATGATACATGATACTACCGAGCCGAATGGCCCAATCCTATAAGAGTGTGTTACAATATCCTGCCGAGGCAAACGACCCGATCCCATAAGAGTGTTGCTGAGGCGTTCAGCCCGATCCCATAAGAATATGATACATGATACTGCCGAGGTGAACGACCTGATCTTATAAGAGTGTGTTACAATATCCTGCCGAGGCGAACGACCTGATCCCATAAGAGTGTTGCTGAGGCGTTCAGCCCGATCCCATAAGAGTGTTTTTATAAAAATGCCGAGACGAACTGCCCGATCCCATAAGAGTGTTACTGAGGTGTTCAGCCCGATCCAATAAGAGGGTGTTTTTATAGAAATGCCGAGACGAATAGCCTGATCCCATAAGAATATGAAGCTTTTATGGGTTTTTGACCCCACTTACGAATGTACGTGTAAGTTATGATATTCAAGAAATACTTTCCGATGGATATGTACAACGCGGAAAAAATCCGTAAGGAAGTACAATTTTTATGGCTACCCAAGTAGCTCGTCAAATATCTAAATAGCGAGTACGATTTTCTACGCGAGTCTAGTCTCATGATAAATGTAAATTAAAGCATTTAAACTGACAAGAAGGACTCAAATAGTACGATTTAAACATAGAGTGAGTCTAAGTCTACCCGGACATAATCAGAAATCCTAGCATATGCACGAACACTCGTCACCTCATACGTGAGTAGCTCCCACAACATGTAGCACATAAGAATATAACACCTACGGGGAAATAACCTATCACAAGGTTAGACAGGAGACTTACCTCGCCCTGAAGTTCCATAACTGGCTCCAACACCTCTCGAGCATCTCAAACCAATGTCCATCGATCCGAAACTAGTCAAACAATCATGAAAACCAATAAAAATATACTCCAACATCATAATTAATTAATTTATAAAAATTCCCAACTCCGCTCGAAAAGTCAACAAGGTCAACCCACGTGCCTGGATTCTAAAGATTTTGGAAGATAAATATTACCCATAACATCACGAACTCAAATATATAATTTATTCCCACTTCCATGTTCAATTTCGTGGTCAAAATGGAAAATATCAAATTCTAGGTTTTATGTTAAAATCTCACAATTTTCATAAATATTCATGTTTTAATCCGCATATAAACCATGTATTTAACTCGTAAGGTGTAGAAGTCACTCACCTCAAGTTTGATGATGAAATTGGCGCTCCAAAAGCCCCAAAGCCGGCTCCCATGGAAGAAGTGATGTGAAAATGAGCCAAACCCCCGATTTAAAACAACACTGCCCAGAATTCCCCTCTTCGCGATTGCGGAAACACCCTCGCGATTGCGAAGGCCAAGAGCCCAGCTGCCCAAAAATCTTACGTCGTGTTCACGGTCGCCTTCCTGTGTTCGTGATGCCTCCACGTCTCACTGCTTTGTGTTTGCTGTCCTCGAGCCGCGTTCGCAATGACTTAGCACCTCTAGGTCCCAGCTCCCCCTCCTTCATCGCGTTCGCGACGCACAGTCGTGTTCTCATGGAGCACCTCAGCCTCACCTACGCGTTCATGACCCCTTTGTTGAGTTCGCGATGCACAAAATCCTCCCCGGCTCCGGCTTCTCTTCGCCATCGCGTCCCTTCAACCGTGATCGTGATGGTTACCAGAAACACCAGAAATCAGCAATCACAAATCAAAGGAAAATGGTCCGAAACCATCCCGAAACACACTCGAACCCCCGGGACCCCGTCCAATCACACCAACAAGTCCCAAAACATGACACAACTTGCTCGAGGCCTCAGATCACACCAAACAACATCCAAAATATGAATTGACTATCAAAATCCTTCTTTAACTCTCAAACATTCTAACTTCGATGAACGCGTGCTATTCATACTTAAGCATTTCGGAATGACGCTAAAATTTACGCACAAGTCATAAATCATGATACGAACCTATTCCAAGGCTCAAAACCCTAAACGGACATCGGTTACACAAAAGTCCACTTCAAACCAAACTTAGCAAATTCTAAAACCTTCAAAATGCCAACTTTCCACAATAAACGCCCAAATACTCCCGGACCACCCGATACTCAACCTGAACATACGCTTAAGTCCGAAATCATCATATAAACCCATTGGAACCTTCAAATCCCGATACCGAGGTTGTTTACTCAAAAGTCAAACCATAGTCAACTCTTCCAACTTAAAGCTTCCGAATTGAGAATTTTCCTTCCGAATCAACTCCGAACTTCCCAAAATTCAATTCCGACTTTTCATACACGTCATAATACATGAAGTGAAGCTACCCAAGGCCTCAAACTGCCGAGCGATACGTTAGAGCTCAAAATAACCGGTCGGTTCGTTGCACCAAAGGTAATAGATTGTTTAATACTGCCATCTTTAGTTACTGCATGAAAGCTGTTAGCTCATAATGGAGTGTATTTGTGCAATTCAGTTTCCCCATGAATCCTGTTACCCAATCCCCGTTGTTGTTTCTAATTACACATCCTTTTCCTCCTGGTTTTCTCTTTTGATGGTTAGTACCGTCTATGTTTAGCTTGTAAAACCCCCTGCTATGGGGGTGCCATTTCACTGATATGACATTGTAGGGGTTGGGCCCTTGCCCTCCTACAACTATATGCATGAATTCTACAGCCCTATTAATGGCCACCCTAAAGGGAACAATTTCCCTCTTATTATTGTAGCTGTTGTTGTTCTTGGTTAGCGAAATTTTCCAAAGACAAAATGGAAACAATTGCCTCCATTTGAGCATTTCATTGAAAATATGATGCTTCATCTTGTCAAAGGTGTGCACCCAGTTGCTTTGGCTAGTTACAAGGTTTGGGATGCTGAGACGTTGGATTGGCTCTATTCAGATAGCTTGTTCCAACATTGCGTAGCATTGTCACATCTGATGAGGATGTGTTCTATGGTTTCCTCCTCCTTGTTACAGAAGAAGCACATGAGGTTAAGGTTCATACCCCTGGAGTGAAGATATTTCCTTTTTTACGTTTATGACTATTATACTAAAGTTTCTCCTAAATATGACATTTCATTATTATAACGATTCGACCAGTCGTTTTGAGCTCTAGCACGTCGTTTAGAGGTTTGAGGCCTTGAGTAGCTTCACTTCAGGTATTATGACTTGTACATGTGGTTGAAATTAAATTTCGGGAAGTTCGGGATTGATTTGGAAAGAAAATTATAATTTCGGAAGCTTTAAGTTGGAAGAATTGACTAAAGTTTGTCTTTTGAATAAAGGATTTCATAATCGGGATTTGAAGGTTCCAATAGGTTCATATGATGATTTCGGACTTGGGTGTGTGTTCGGGTTGAGTATCGGATCACCCGGGAGCATTTCGGTACTTATTATGGAATGTTGGCATTTTGAAGGTTTAAAAATTTCTTAAGTTTGGTTTGAAGTGGATTTTGATGTTATTGATATATGTTTGGGATTCCGAGCATTGGAATACCTTCGTTATGTCATTCTAGATTGATTTGATACATTTTGACACAAAATATAGAATTTGAAAATTTGAAAATTTAAGTTTGATTCGAGGCACGATTCATGATTTTGATGTTGTTTGACGTGGCTTAAGGCTTCGACTAAGTTTGTATTGTATTTTGGGACGTGTTGGTATATTTGGTCAAGGTCCCGGGGGCCTCGGGTGGATTCCGGATGGTTAACGGATCGGATTTTGGACTTAAGGAAGCTGGAGGATTCTGGTTGCTGGTGCAACCACTTATGCGGAAGCTTCATCGCAGAAGCGAGGCAGTGGACCGTAGAAGCAGCTAAAAGGGATCTGGGAAGAAGCCGCAGTTGTGAAGAAATTCCCGCACCAGCATGACCGTAGAAGTGGCACAGGGGTCGCAGAAGCGGTAGGGAGTGAGGTAGGCTGGTGGCGCAGGTGCGAGGTTTTTGATGCACCTGCGAGACCACAGAAGCGGATTCTTGGTCGCAGATGCGACTTTGCAGAAGCAGAGCCTGGTCCGTAAATGCGAAGGCAAGAGGGCTGAAGGGGGACCGTAGAAGCGGTATTTTGGCCGCACCTGCGGAACCGCAAAAGCGGCCAAGTGGCCACAGGTGCGAGAGGTCGCTGGGCAGTGTGTTCTTTTAAGAATGAGATTTGGCCCATTTTCTTCCATTTTCACTTGGTTGGGGCGATTTTGGAGATATTCAAGGGGAGATTTTCATCAAGCAACACAAGGTAAGTGACTCCCATCTATTACAAGTTAAATACATGGTTTGTATATGGATTTAAACATGGAAAATTGTAGTAACTTAAAATTTTGGTAGAAAACTTAGAATTTGGTATTTTTGAATTTTGACCCCAAAATTGGACATGGAATTTGGAATAAGTTAAATATTTTAGTTCGTGGTGTTATGGGTAAATTTTATCTTCCAAAATTTTCAGAATCCGGACACGTAGCACGGAGGGTTGTCTTTGTTTGCTTTTTAGCGGAGTTGGGAATCATTTTAAATTGTAAGATTATATATATTGGGGCGTATTTTGATTGGTTTGCACGTTGTTTGACTAGTTTTGAAGAGAGGGACATCGGGTTGAGGTGTTTGAGTGGCGTTGGAGCTGATTATGAAACTTCGGAGCGAGATAAGTCTCATGTCTAACCTTGTGAGGGGGAAACTACCCCTTAGGTGATATTTATTGCTATATGCAACTAGTAGTGGGTGCTATGTACGCATGAGGTGACGAGAGTCCATACGTAGCTATAACATGTTTATGTCCGGGTAGACTTAGGATCTTATCAATATTTGAATTTGAACTCATTCTGCTGGCCCATTTAATTGAAGTTATAATTGAAATCGATTTAGAAATAAATATATGTGCACTACGCCAGGCCTTAACACTTTGAGTTATAGGCGTGTTATTTGAGAAATGTTAAAGATTATATTCATTTTATGCTTATGTGATGTATTATAAACACGTGTCTCGTAATTCGGTAACTTCCTTTCTTTTCTTGTGGAGCGGGTCGACTGCCTGGCATTATATAGATGTATCTATGGTTTGTGCCGCACGACCCTCGGCAGTGTACACATTATTTTGGATCGGGCCAAACGACCTCGGCAGAATCGTGCGTTATATTGCTAGTAGTCCGAATATTCACGAGCTAATCTTTCCACTGATGCCCGACATTTTATATGGTATTCTTATTTATTTGATAATGACACTTGACATTTTTCTGAGCTGTTAAGGTAGAATATAAGATTTAGAAATATATGCTTTCAAAGAAGAAATTGAAAGATTATGTAGCTTACATATTTACCTCATCATTGCAGCATGACTCATATCTGCTTATGTTTTATTATATTGCTTTATTGGACTTTTAGTAAGTGTCAATGTCGATCCCTCGTCACTACTTCTCTGGAGTTAGGCTAGATACTTACTGAGTATGCGTTGATTTACGTACTCATGCTGCACTTCTGCACTAAATGTGCAGGATCTGACAGGTTCATCTGATGGTCACCTTGGCGCGTAGCCTCATCTGTTGAGGAGAATTTATGTGAGCTGTATTCCAGGCTACGCATCGCAGTCCACTGAAGCTCCATTGTACTAATTATTTTATTCTGTCTTATTACATTCGGGATTATTGTATTATTATTGTACTCCTTAGAAAATGGTCATGCATTGGTGACACCAGATTTTGGGGGTTCCTATGAGTTGTTCGTTATGATAGTTGTGTAAATTCTATTTCATGCGATTTAATCAAGGAAAATTATGATTTCAAAGTAAAAAAAATAGGTAATTAAGTTGATTAATCACCGTTGGCTTGCCTTATGGCGATATTAGGCGTCATCACGACTTTTAATGAATTTTGGGTTGTGACATTATATTACACATCTACACTAAGTTATGAAGATTAAATAACCCTAGGTTTTCTTGAATTATGTCAATTGTATTAAATTGGGGTTTTACGTCTTTGAGTTATATAATATAGATAATATAATTTTATATTTTATCATTCACAAAATCATGACAAATGATCCAA
This sequence comes from Nicotiana obtusifolia, assembly GCA_002018475.1. Taxonomy (NCBI): domain Eukaryota; kingdom Viridiplantae; phylum Streptophyta; class Magnoliopsida; order Solanales; family Solanaceae; genus Nicotiana; species Nicotiana obtusifolia. Next base: position 9,383 of record MCJB01038016.1, read on the forward strand.
TCCTTCCTATTTGAATTATGTAGAAATTATAATTTAATATTTAGGACTTTAAAATCAATTAAAATTTTAGTTTATATAAATTATTTTTTTATTTGAACAATGTAACGTAACAACAATTTCTTCCACATTGATTTTCAATTTAATCTATGAACCATAATACTTTTTTATATTATGTTTGAACTCCTCTCCTGCTCAAATAGTATTGTTCTCTTCATTGATTTTTGTACAATATTTAACACTTACACTCAACAATTAGAACAAATAACTAAAAAAAAAAAAATATGAGAGGGAGAGAGAGAAGTGGTTGGCGCAAGTCAATAACATTAACAACTCTACAAACATAAGGATCCAAAAATGAAATAGTGATTGGATTTTGAACTATTTGAAAATTATAATTAGAATTAAATATTTAAATTCACGATGAGCTAATATTAAATTTTGAATCAAACAAAAGCTAAATTATTTTCTTTAGTATTGAAAATAACTAATTAAGTCTTTAAATTAACTAATTAGCAAAGAATACGTAACGTCCTGACCGGTCGTTTTGAACTCTAGTGCGTTGTTTGGTGGTTTGAGGCCTTGAGTAGCTTCACTTCATATTTTATGATTTGTGGTAGGAATTTAATTTCGGGAAGTTCAGAGTTGATTCTGAAGGAAAATTCTCAATTCGGAAGCTTTTAAGTTAGAAGAGTTGATCATGGTTTGAATTTTGGATAAACGACCTTAGATAAGAGTTTTGACATTTCCGTTAGGTTCGGATGATGATTTTGGACTTAGGCGTATGTCTGTATTTGGATTTAGAAGTCTGTAGGTTGATTTGATGCTTTTTGGCAAAATTTGGAAGATTGAAGGTTTAAAAGGTTGATAGGTTTGATCGAGAGTTGACTTTGTTGATATTGGATACGGATTATGATTCCGGGAGTTGTTATAGGTCCGTTGTGTCATTTGGGACTTGCATGCAAAATTTGAGGCCAATTCCGGTTTGATTTGGTATAGTTCGGCATGAGTTTTAGAAGTTTAAAAGTTCATTAGGCTTGAATTGATGTGTGAACCATGGTTTTGATATGTTTTAGTATGATTAGAGGCCTTAAGTAGATTCGTGTTACGTTTTGGGACCGGGTTGTGTGATTGGGCGGGGTCCCGGGGGCCTCGAGTGTGTTTCAGATGTGTTTGGGGTTATGTCGCGCTCTTGTTTGATATTTCAGCGTCGTTTCTTTGGGAATAAAGGGTAATATATTGAGGAAACGACCTTTGATTTGTGATTATATTGAACCATTAGATCCGTACCATAATTGCGGAGCCATAGCAATAAGAATCGTCAAATTCCGAGGTTGTTTGAGAGAGTTATGCCCATTTTCGTGTCGGGAAAGATTGTTGGTTTCTGGTGCGAACTTTTGTTCTTCGCGAATGTGAAGAAGGATTTCTTGGTTGACCAGTCAGTGCAAAAAAATTCTTTTCACGAACGTGAAGGTCTTCCGTGAAGGCGATGAAGAAAAATCATCTGGACAGTGTTTTAAACCAAGAATTTTAGTATTTTGGGCATATCTTGAGTTCTAGAGTTCCGTTGGAGGTGATTTTTGCGGCGTTGTTCTTGTCTTAACAAAGGGTAAATATATGACCTTTATTTTGATGTTTATCCATGATTGTTTCTGTTGGTTATTATTATTATCCGTGTTTGGATTGTAGAAATTGGGATTTTGAGCCCTAAAGTTGAGAAATGGTAAATCCTTGATTTGGAAGTCGATTGATGGACGAAACTAGATGATTTTCTGGACACATACCATATGAGTTATGGGTAATATTTATTTTCAATAATTTTGAAAATCCGGCACGTGGGCCCGGGGATTGACTATGTTAACTTTTCGAGCGGAGTTGGGAATTGTCATAAATTATTAAATTATGAGTGTTAGAGTATATTTTGATTGGTTTGCACGTTATTTGATTAGTTTCGAATATTTTGGTATCGGTTTGAGGAGTTAGAGAGGCGTTTGAGCCAATTATCAAATTTCGGAGCGAGTTAAGTCTCTTGTCTAACATTGTGAGGGGGAATGTACTTCTTAGGTGTTATATTTATTATGTGTTGTATGTTGTGGGAGCTATGCACGTATGAGGCGATGAGTGTCCATACGTATGCTAGAATTCCTAGTTATGTCCGGGTAGACTTAGACTCTGCCATGCTTTAATTATACTATTTGAGTTATTCTTGCCTGTTTAAATGATTTAATTTACATTTAGCCTGTGACTAGACTCGCATAGAGTATCAGAGTTGCCATTTTAGATACTTGACGAGCTACTTGATTAGACGTGATTGTGCTTTCCTTTACGGATTTCTTCTGCGTTGCGCGTATTTTCTCTGATAGTTTTCTTGAATTTTATAATTCACATAGTATATTCGTGAGTGGGGTCAGTGACCCGTCAAAGTTTCATATTCTGATGGATCGGGCTGATCGCCTCAGCGACACTCTTATGGGATCGGGCCGTTCGCCTCGGCATAGTAACATATTCTTACGGGATCAAGCCGTTTGCCTTGGTGGTATCATGTAACACACACTTGTGGGATCAGGCCATTTTCCTCAGCAGAGTAACATATTCTTATGGGATCAGGCCGTTTGCCTCGGCGTTATCATGTAACACATTCTTATGGGATCGGGACGTTCCCCTCGGTATAGTAACATATTCTTATGGGATCGGGCCGTTCACCTCGGCATGATTATGACTCTTATGGGATCAGGTCGTTTGCCTTGGCAGTTCTATGAAACGCTCTTATGGGATCAAGCCGTTTGCCTCGGCAAAATCGTGCGAAATACTTGATAAGGAATCCGCGTACTCATAAGTTTCTTAACTTGAGATGTGACTGTTGATTTGGTATTGACCATTACATATTCCATTTGAGGAGCTATCCGATAATTGAGGACTTTGTGTTCATTGTCTAGCTGTAGACCGTATTGTTTGCCTATATTTGTTCTCATTGTTTATTTACCATGTTTCATACTTGTCTACTTTATTATATTTGATTCACTGGACCACTAGTAAGTGTCAATATTGACCTCTTGTCACTACCTCTTCGGGATTAGGCTAGATACTCACTGGGTACGCATTGATTTACGTACTCATGCTGCACTTTTGCACTAAATATATAGGATCTGATAAGTTCATTTGATGGTCATTTGGACTCGTAGGTGCAGCTACTGAGGGGACTTTATGGTAAGCTGCATTCCATGCTACGATTCGCAGCACACAGAGTCTCCATCATAATTGTTTACTTTATCTTGTCCATCTTGTATTCCAGACATATGTTGTATTGTTATTGTACTTCGTAGTAGATGCTCATGTACTTGTGACACCGGGTTTTGGGATGTTCTAGAATTTGTCTATGGTTTTGCTTACCATTGACACACTTTTACTTTATATTTCATTTAAATTATACGTATCCACGATTTATAATGCATTGATTTTCTTATCTAATAGGATTTATGATTTTAAAAATAATAAAATAAATATTAAGTTGGTAGTTCACAGTTGGCTTGCCTAACGGTGACGTTGAGTACCATTATGACTTATAGTAGGTTTTGCATCGTGTCAGAATATCAATCAATGATTTTCTAAATTCTCATATAAGTAAAGTTATTTTTCAAGTTGACAGCTTTTTGAGTACATAAATTTATTTTTAGAAAAAGAACATCAACGGTGAAAAGATAGAAAATTACCTCGATTATAATATAATATTAAGAATCGGATTGGTTAGAATGCAAACCCGAAGAAATGAGATTGAGACAGTAAAGACAAACCATATTCTAATGAGTTAGACGATAATTATTATTTTTTTATTTTCCATTCGTTCCAGCAATTGATTCTATGTAGTTTTTGTTACCAAAAAAATGACTTTGTAAAAGCATATAACAAATATTCGGTCATTTGTGCCCGATGAAAATTTTGGTAAATTAGCAACAAACAATATATGTTGGTATTAAAATTTATTATAGCGTTCTTGTGAGATGCGAAGGAAGAAGCTATAGGGTGATCAAAATCGAGATCAAGTGTATGTGTTGTTTAATTACGTTTTTCATAAGTAGTTTATTTTAGAGTTTTATCTAATGAGTATTTGCATTATTTATTTTATAAATCAACACATTGTTTAATAAAATTTATTTAATTTTTTAAAATAATATATTCATTGATTTAAATGCACATGCAAAACGCGTACATTAATAATATCAGACAAGTTCGTATAAGCTTACACAAATACCCTCTTAAAAAATTCTAACACTTAATAATTATTGACTATTTTAATTCTTAAGCTACAAGAAACATATTCTAGAACTCCAAACTTAGTGTGAAGCATCATATTAGAAAATTCAAAAGACATAACAGTTACGTCTTTTGGAAGCGCTAGTCTTTTGACCTTTGATTATTTATAAAAAAAAATAAAAGAGAGTAAATTTAGAGGGTAATTCCTATGTGACGATCCGATTGGTCGTTTTGTCTAATTGCGCCCCAATTTCTCTTTTGATGCTTCACACATGTGTGTTTATCATTTTATGACTTACGAGGTTGATTACTTTCGTTTCGGGAAGATTTCGGGTTGATTTAGGCCTTTTGATTCTTGACTTAGAAACTTAAGTTAGAAATGTTGACCAGACTTTGACTTTTATGAAAATGACCCCAGAACGGTGTTTTGATGGCTCCGATAGCTTTGTATCATGATTTTGGACTTGGGCGTATGCACGGAATTGAATTCGGAAGTCCGTAGGTTGATTTGTGTTGAGTTGTCAAAAGTTGACAATTTGAAGTTGAAAAGTTTGACCGTAGGTTGACTTTTAGCTATTGAGTTCGGACTTTAATTTTCGGGACTTAGAACAGGTCCGTTATTCTATTTATAATTTGTCTGCAAAATTTGGTGGCATTTGGAGTTGAATCGATAGAATTCGGACGTTTAGTTGCAATTTTAGTAGTTCGAATGAGTTTTAGACATGTTTCAAAATGAATTGAACTGAAAATGAATTGCTAGTGTTGCTGGTGCTCTGTTATCGCAATTGCGAGCACCAACCTCGCAATTGTGAAGGTGATAGTGGGGGCTCTGATGTTGCAATTGCGACTGACCCCTTCGTAATTGCAAAGTCAGCAGGCATGAGGCGTGGGTTGCTTACGAACAATTGTTCGCTTTTGCGAAGAAGTCCAACTTCTCAATTGCGAAGCCTTTGCCGCAATTGCGATAATTATTCAGGCTGTCAGGGTTCGCAAATGTGATTCTTGGTCCGCAATTGCGAGAATTCGCAAATGCAAACCCTGTGTCACAGAGTCTCACAAATGGGTTGGGAGATGGGATTTTTCAATATATTCTCTCATTTTAGAATCCTAGACTCGGTAGGAGGCGATTTGAAGAGGGGGGGAGGGGGGTTACATCTACAAACTTTGGTTAAATGATCTTAATCTATTTCCAACTATATTCCATCAATATATCTTAGATTTAACATCAAAATCATGTGAATCAAAGTGAAAATTTGAAAAACTTTCTCAAGTTTTTGAAAAATAAGAATTTGAATTTTGAGAGTCGATTTGAACTCGGATTCTGAAACTAATGACGTATATAAACTCGTGGGGTTATGGATTGCCGAAATCTACCCTTGAACCTGGGTTTTGACCGAGCGAGCCCGGGGCTGACTTTTGTTGACTTTTTGGGAAAAGTGTAAAGATCATAGCTTTATCTAGTATAATTTTTTTCCCTTGCATTCTTTGATGATATTAAGTCAAATTTTGGTTAGATTTGAGCCGCATGGCGGCGAATTTTAAAGGAAAAACTATTTTCGAGAGTTGAGCTAGCCTAGTTGAGGTAAATATCTTGCCTAACTTTGTGTGGAGGAACTACCCCTTTGGATTTGGGATTGATTGTGTCATTTGTGCTATGTGAAAGCCGTGTACGCAAGGTGACGAGTGGGTACACGGATTATATGTGGTATTTGACCGGTTTAGGCTACTTAGACTCTTTTCACGTTTTAATTGAATTGTCATATCATGTTTTAAATTCTCATAGTCAACTACTAACGGTGTTAGTCTATCCTTACATGCCTTAAATGACTTTGTTAACCCTCATTCTACACCTTACTTGGTATTTTGTCCTTATGCTTAGTAGAAGTTGTTGCCTCTTTCATTGTTATATTTTACCTCGTACATTGTTGATTTATCATTATTCGAAGCTATTATTAAATGTTATCTCTTCCATTGTTATATGTTATCTCTTTCATTTGGGCACTTGTGGTGCGAGTTGCTATTGTGATGTAATATTGATGCGCATGTGGCGGTATAAAGATAAGGGTTAATGTGCATGCAGCGACATAAGATGGGACTTATGTGCGTTTTACTTGTAAGGGAATTAATTGAAGCCAGACGGCGTCATAAGGTGGACTAAAGTGCGTGTAGCTATTTTGGAAAAAATATTTTCAAAACTATTTAAATGTAAGGCTCACGTGGCGATGTAAGAAAAAATTGTTATTGAAATTGAGAAATGTGAATACGAGGTGATATCTTGATTGTGATTCTTGTTGTGTACGAGGCGATATCTCGTTTGTGATTCTTGTTGTTTATCTCATGGTGTAAAGAATTACTGGTGAAACACTTCTTGTTGCTTTTATTCTTCCTTGTCTTATTAGTTTGAACCCGTATTTGACTATGGTGGTTCTCTTTGATTGCTTCCTTTATGTTATCTCTATCCTTACAATTCCGGCATTAGTTTACGTTATTAACTTGTTTCGTATTAGTTATTTCCGATGCCTTCCATTACTTCTCATTATTATGTTTTATTCTGTTTATTATGTCCTAGTAGGTGTCTTGACCTAGCCTTGTCACTAATTTACCGAGGTTAGGCTTGATTCTTACTGGGCACCATTATGGTGTACTCATACTATGCTTCTGCACATCGTTTTGTGCAGATCCAGGTATGTCTTCTCGTGCTGGACGTTAGTGATTGGTTGTAGCTGATTTACCAGAGACTTCAAGGTATACCTGCTCGGCATCCGCAGGCCTCGGAGTCACCTTCCTTTATCTTTCTTTTCTATTGTATTTCGCATTCAAACAGTGTTATAGTAGACATTCTAGTTATTCTGTAGTGCTTTTGACTCAGTCTCACCGGATTATGGGAGCATTGTAGTTGTGTTTCAGTTATCGAGATACTTATGAGAATTGAATCTGTTTTAGCTTTTATTTCTACCATAATCTCTCATTTGTTATGGTTACCCTGTCTTAGAGACTAGGTGCCATCACGATATCCTAAGGAGGGAAATTGGGGTCGTGACAAGTTGGTATTAGAGCTCTAGGTTCATAGTGTTACGAATCATAAGGAGGTTTAGTAGAATCTTGTGAATCGGTATGGAGACGTCTATACGTATTTCCGAGAGGCTAAGGAACTGTTAGGAAAATTCCACTTCTTTGATTCCTTATCGTGCAAATTGGTTGACTTCGAAATCTAAATCTTTGACTTTCTATTTTCTTACAGATGGTGAGGACACGCACAGCTGGATCTGATCAGACACCCGCACCCCCTGCTAAAGCTGCGGGAGGCCGGGGCCGAGAAGGGGCACGTGATGTAGCCAAAGCACCTGCCTGAGCTGCGATAGAGGAGCTACCAATAGCTCAAGTTAGGAGACTGGCACCCAAGACGCCTGTCACCACCCCTACACCTCAGGAGAACCTCGCACAGTTCTTGAGCATGTTTGGTATTCTAGCTCAGGTGGGGTTGATACCACTTGCACCAGCCACATCTTAGGCTGGGGGAGGAGCTCAGACTCCTGTGGCCTGTACCCCAGAGTAGCGGGTCCATGTTGATCAAGTCCCAGAGGTTATGCCAGGGCAGCCTGTTGTTCCGGTTCAGCCCGAGGTTAGAGCAGTGGCATCTGAACAGGAGCAACTTAGACTTGAGAGGTTCAAAAAGTATCATCCTCCTACTTTCAGTGGCTTAGCTTTAGAGGATGGTCAGGATTTTCATAGAAGTGTCATCGTCTTCTCCGCACAATGGGTATCGTGGAGACAAGCGGGGTTGCTTTTACTATATTCTAGCTGTCGAGAGCAGCATATCAGTGGTAGCGAGTTTGCGAGGAGGGTATCCTAGCTGATGCAGCTTCACTTACATGGACTCGAATTAGAGATGTTCTTGAGAGAGGTTATTCTTGAGACCCTTCGAGATGCATGCCACACGGAGTTTGAGCAGCTGCACCAGGGTACTATGTCAGTGTCAGAATATGCTGTCAGATTCAATGATTTGTCTGGACATGCACCTACTTTGATTTCTATAGTTAGGAAGCGAGTTCGCCGGTTCATTAAGGGGCTCAACTATGGTATTAAATTCAGCATGGCTCGAGAGTTGGAGACAGATACCCCATATCAGCAGGTGGTAGAGATTGCACAGAGGTTGGAGGGTATGCGGGGCCGTGAGAGAGAGGACAGGGAAGCCAAAAGGCCTCGAGGTACTGGAGGATTTAGTGGTGGCCACGTTGCAGCTACAACCCGTCATGGTAGAGGCTATGTGAGCCATCTAGTTCACTCAGCACTTCCAGCTTCTAGTGGTGCTCCGGTTATTCCGAGGTCTCAGGTTGGACACTTTTCTCAGCCACTTTCTAGTGCACCTCCTGCACGGGGTGCCTTCAGCGGTTAGTTTATTAGTACCTTCTTGCTTTAGTTTTAGTCCGAAAGTGTTGATATATGTTCCCAAAACTAATGAAATTGTGTAAATTGCAGGAGTGTTAGAGAATTGCACTTTAATAAAGAAATCTAACTCAAAAAGGAGTGTTCTGGATCATAAGGCAAGAAGGAGCGCAACATACCAAAAGTGCAGTCCACAGAAGTAGTTCTACGGCTGCAGAAAAAGCACCGACCACAGAATTTTCTTTGCGACCGCAGATATGGTATTGAAGCTCAGATGATGATTGAAACAAAGTTCGGACGGCACATGGAATTGCGTGGCTGTAGAACCTCCCGAAGGGCATTTTTGTCAGTGAATTTTGGGCCACTATAAATAGACGGGAAATACTTTATTAGGGCAAGTTTTATAGTTTTTTGAGCTTTAGCCATTGTAGTTTACTACTTTTGGTAATATGTGACCAATTTGGTTTAAAAACACATCAATTTATCATTTTAATTTTGTATTATGGCTCTACTTAGTGTTTTTTCTTTATTTTCTTCCATTTCTCTTATGAGTAGCTAGTTATTCTCTAAGGTTGTGACCCAACCCTAGGGTGTGAACCTTATGGGTAATAATCTAATGCTTGTTTGTTATTCGGCCTTGTTCATGCATTATTTCTAGAATTAATGGTTGAAATTATTAATTCATGCCTTTTTGACTTGGTTCTTACTTGAGAAAGAGGGACCTAGTCTAGAAAAATTTGGCTAACGAGAAATTGGGTTAGTTAAGGTTTTGGCTAGCCTAATTAAAAGGCTTGAACTAGAGATAGGGAAAACCTAACTTGAGCTCATATCAACTATTTGACTTGATACCCAATTGGGCTTGAGAAAGCCAATTTAGGCAAAATCCCTCTATGATCGAGAGGTATTGAGTGGGTAACTTAGAGTTGAGAGCTATAATACACCCCGATTACTAAAACAACTGTTATCGTAATTAACTATTAGGCTAACATCTAGGTGAAGGTTACATCCCTAGGCCTTTTACCCATTTGAAAAACAACAAAAACAATTACTCAATCTCTAATTTTGTTTCTCTAGTTAATCATCGCTATTATAGATTGTAGAAATAAATTACAAAACTCTATTGTTTGAAAGTGTAATTGAGATATTTCATCTACGCTCATCAAGTGTACACCCTAACGCCCATATTAACTCCATGAAAAAATCGACCCCGATTTATTGTTGGGACTATTCTTCCAACGACCGTTTTCACTCATTAATTGAGTGTGGATTGGGTGTGGATCAACCTCCACAGACTACTCAGACTCCACAGATTCAATCAGGTCCACAGACTTCACAGGTCATAGTTGCTGCTCCAGTTGCCACTCCTCCCCCACAGCCAGCTAAGAGTGGGGGACGGGAGGGCAGAGGTCGCCCTAGAAGGGGAGGCCAGGCTAGATTCAATGCTTTTCTGGGTAGGATAAGGCAGTCGCTTAACACGCACTCATTACAGGTATGGTTTTGGTTTGTCATAGAGATGCATCAGTCTTATTTGATCCGGGATCCACTAATTCATATCTGTCATCTTACTTTGCTCCATATTTTTGGATATATCTCATGATTCTTTGAGTTCTCCTATTTATATGTCCACGCCTGCGGGAGATTCTATTATTGTGGACCGTATGTATCGGTCGTGTTTAGTTTTTATTGGTGGTTTTGAGACTAGAGTGGATCTTTAGTAGACTTTGATGTGATCTTGGGAATGGACTATTGTCTCCCTATCATGCTCTTCTAGATTGTCACGCTAATACTATGACATTGGCTATGCCAGGTTTTCTACGGATAGAGTGGATGGGTGCATTAGATTATGTTCCTAGCAGAGTTGTGTCATATCTAAAGGCTCAGCGGATGGTTGAGAATGGTGTGATGCATATCTATCCTTTGAGAGAGATGTCAGTGTTGATACTCCTACCGTTGAGTCAGTTCCGGTAGTGAGAGACATCCCATATGTATTTCTAGTAGATCTTCCAAGCATGCCGCCCGAGAGATATAGATTTTGGTATTGACTTGTTGCCTGACACTCAGCCCATTTCTATTCCATATGGCCCCAGCGGAGTTGAAAGAATTATAAGAGCAATTGCTAGAGTTGCTTGATAAGGGTTTTATTCAGCCAAGTGTGTCTCCTTGGGGCTCCCATTTTGTTTGTGAAGAAGAAAGATGGTTCTATGCGCATGTATAATGATTATCGCCAGTTGAATAGGTTACAATGAAGAATAGGTATCCATTGCCGCGCATTGATGACTTATTTATCAGCTACAAAGTGCCAGAGTGTTCTCAAAGATTGATTTGCGGTCGGGGTATCATCAGCTGAAGATTCGGGATCCGAATATCCCGAAGACCGCCTTTACGACTCATATAGTCACTACAAGTTCCTTGTGATGTCATTTGAGCTGACCAATGCCCATAAACATTTATGCACCTGATGAACAGTGTATTCTAGTCATATCTTGATTCATTCATCATTGTGTTTATTGACGAAATCTTGGTGTACTCCCGCAGTCGGGAAGATCATGAGCAACATCTGAGGACCGTGCTCCAGACCTTGAGAGAGATGAAGTTGTATGCAAAATTCTTAAAGTGTGAATTCTGGCTTGATTTGATGGCATTTTTGGGTCATGTGGTGTCGAATGAGGGGATCAAGGTAGATCCGAAGAAGATTGAGAGCAGTTGAGAGTTGGTCCAAACCGTCTTCATCTATTGAGATTCGAAGTTTCCTTGCTTAGCCGGGTATTATCCTCGTTTCATAGAGGGTTTCTTATCCATTGCTGCACCTATGACCAGATTGACCTAGAAGGGTGCTCCTTTCAGATGGTCCGAGGAGTGTGAGGAGAGCTTTCAAAAGCTCAAGACTTCTTTGTTTACAACCCCATTGTTGGTATTGCCCACAGGTTTGGGGTCTAATACTGTATATTGTGATGCGTCACATATTGCCCTTGGCGTGGTGTTGATGTAAGACGGTAGGGTGATTGCCTACGCGTCTCGACAGCTTAAGACCCATGAGAAGAATTATCCGGTCCATGACTTGGAATCGGCAGCTATTTTTCATGCACTGAAGATCTGGCGGCATTATCTGTGCGGTGTCCCATGTGAGGTCTATATCGACCACCGGAGTCTACCATATTTGTTCAAATAAAAAGATCTTAACTTGCGGTAATGGAGATAGCTAGAGTTTCCTAAAGACTATGATATTACTATTCTATATCACTTCGGGAAGGCCAATGTGGTGGCCGATACCTTGAGTCGAAAGGCGGAGAGCTTGGGCAGTTTAGTATATCTACCGGCAGTAGAGAGGCCACTATCCATGGATGTTCAGGCCTTGGCCAACTAGTTTGTTAGATTGGACGTTTTGGAGACCGGTCGAGTTCTTGCTTGCATGGTTTCTCGGTCTTCTTTATATGATCACATCAAAGAACGTCAGTATAACGACCCCCATTTGCTCGTCTTTAAGGACACGGTACATCACGGCGATGCCAAGGAGGTTTCTTAGAGATGACGGTGTGTTGCGTATACAAGGCCGGTTTTGTGTGCCCAATGTATATGGGCTACATGAGTTGATCCTTTAGAAGGCCCACAGTTTGCGGTGCTCCATTCATCCGGGTGCCGCTAAGATGTATCAAGATTTGAGGCAGCATTATTGGTGGAGGATAATGAAGAAAGACATAGTAGAGTATGTAGCTCGGTGCCTAAGTTGTCAGCTGGTGAAGTATGATCATCAGAGGTCGGGCGGTTTGCTTCAGAGACTTGAGATTTCCGAGTGGAAGTGGGAGCGTGTCACCATGGATTTCGTTGTTGGGCTCCCATGGACTGAGAAGAAATTTAACGATGTATGGGTGATTGTGGATAGGTTGACCAAATCAGCTCATTTCATTCCGGTGGTGACCACCTATTCATCAGAACATCTAGATCAGATTTATATCCGCAAGATTGTCCGACTTCATGGCGTGCCGGTACCCATCATCTCTGACTGGGGCACATAGCTACATCACGTTTCTGGAGAGTTGTGCAACATGAGTTAGGCACACAAGTTGAGTTGAGTACAACATCTCACCCCAGACGGACGGACTGTCTGAGCGCACCATTCAGATATTAGAATATATGCTTCGTGTCTGTATTATGGATTTCAAGGGTTCTTTGGATCAGTTCTTGCCGCTTGCGAAGTTTGCCTACAACAACAGCTACCAACTGAGTATTCAAATGGCTCCTTATGAGGCCCTATATGGGAGACAATGTCGTTCTTCAGTTGGTTGGTTTGAGCTGGGAGAGGCTAAGTTATTAGGCACGGATTTGGTTGGGGATGCCTTGGAGAAAGTCAAGTTGATTCAGGATCAGCTTCATACAATCCAATCTAGACAGAAAAGTTATGCTGATTGGAAGGCTCGTGATGTAGCATTTACGGTTGGGGAGAGGGTTTTGCTCCGGGTATCACCTATGAAGGGTGTGATGAGGTTCGAGAAGAAGGTCAAGTTGAACCCTAGGTATATCGGACCTTTTGAGATCCTTGAGAGGATTGGTAAGGTGGCCTACAAGCTTGCATTGCCACCTAGCTTATCTGCAGTTCATCTGGTATTCCATGTTTCTATGCTCCAGAATATGGTGATCCGTCTCAAGTTTTAGACTTCCACTCAGTTCAACTGGACAAGGATTTGACTTATATTGAGGAGCCGGTGGCTATCTTGGATAGACAGGTCCGGAAGATGAGATCAAAGAACATTGCTTAAATGAAGGTTCAATGGAGTGGTCATCCAGTCGAGGAGGCAACCTGGGAGACCAAGCAAAACATGCGTAGTCGTGATCCTTATCTATTTATCACTTCAGGTATGTCCTTATGCACGTTTGAGGACGAACATTTGTTTTAAGAAGGGGAGAATGTAACGACCCGACCGGTCGTTTTGTGTAATTGCGCCCCATTCCTCTTTTGATGCTTCACACATGTGTGTTTATGGTTTTATGACTTACGGGGTTGATTAGTTTCGTTCCGGAAAGATTTCGGGTTGATTTAGACCCTTTGATTCTTAATTTAGAAGCTTAAGTTAGAAATATTGACCAAACTTTGACTTTTCTGAAAATGACCCCAGAACGGTGTTTTGATGGTTCCGATAGCTTCGTATCGTTATTTTGGGCTTGGACATAGCCCGGAATTAAATTCGGAAGTCCGTAGGTTGATTTGTGTTGTGTTGTCGAAATTTGGCAATTTGAAGTTGAAAAGTTTGACCGTAGGTTGACTTTTAGCTATCGAGTTTGGAATTGATTTTGGTACTTGGAACAGGTCCATTATGCTACTTAGAATTTTTCTGCAAAATTTGGTATCATTTGGAGTTTAATTGATCGGATTCGGACGCTTAGTTGCAATTCTAGTAGTTCTTGAACTTTACTTTGTTTTTAGTGTTCGATTCGTAGTTTTAGATGTTATTTTTGTGTTTTGATCGCGCGAACTAGTTCGTATGATATTTTTAGACTTGTTTGGATGTTTGGTTTGAAGCCTCAGGGGTTCGGATGAATTTCCGACATGTTTAGGAATGAATTGAATTGAAAATGAATTGCTGGTGCTCTGTTATCGCAATTCCGAGCACCAGCCTCGCAATTGCGAAGTTAGCAGGCATTAAGGGAGGCAAGTGGGCCGGGCAGGGCCCCTAACGGGCCAAACAGGCCGGTCTCATAGGCCGCGATTCTGGGCCGGTCCCGGTCCCTAAATAAACGGGATAAACGTGCTTTTTGTAGGAACCGGCTTGGGACCGGGCCCACTAACTCATAGTCCCGGGCTAAACGAGCCGGGCCCGCGGTCCAAACGGGCTAAATGGGCTCAACGGATAAGAAGTAAATTTTTTTAAATTAAATAGAATTAAAGACAAAAAGATGTTAAAAAAATATCTAAGTCAATGCCTTGTAATTTTATAATAGAATTGTGACCTAATTTTTCATTTCAAATTTAAAGATAAAAATATTGTAAGAATATTCAAAGCAATGTCTTGTAATTTTATTATAGCAATAACAAATATGGCACTTTCTTAGTCTTCCTCTCTCTTGTGGAATGAGCACAACAAAGTGCTAATACCACCATTGAGAAGAAAAAGGAACTAATCAAGAAGTGCCAAAATACTACATACTAAATTTTGTTCATACAAGTTACATGCTATCTCTTACAAACTTCATAAATCCTTCAAGGTTCGGAGGAAGTTCCGTTGGTGGTGGCGGAAAAATAGTTTGTTTATTGCCGCTTCCATTGTCGGACGAAACAGCATCCTCAGCAAGTTCAGCTAGCATTTCTTCGTAAGCTTCGCCTACCTCTGGTTGTGATTTAGCAAATCCAAAATTTCTTCTTTCTAAACGGATCCAATCTTTGAAAAGTACTAATTTTTTCAAGCTATCCCTCATAGAGTGTCTATGATAACCGATTTGAAGTCTTGTTTGACTGAAACTGCTCTCCGATGCCACTGTTGAAGCTTGAATAGTTAAAATGTCTCGGGCCATCCTTGAAAAAACCGGAAAGTATTTTTCTTTGTCCTTCCACCATTGCAAAATATCAAAGGTGCCGTCGGGATTCACTTCCTCAAGTTGCTGCGACAAATAAACTTCAAGCTCATTTAGTTGTGAAAAATCATTTTTACTAGAACTAAAAGAACCCCTATAGCCCTCTCAAACACTAAGTCTTCTTATTCCCTCAGTTCTTTTAGAAGATTGAGAACCAGAATAAGAAGGAATTGGAACATTTGGTCTAGCATGATTTAATGCAACTTGACAAGCATTATAAATAATTTCGGCATTTGTTCTAATTGAGGCTATTGCTTCCGGAAGTTTAGGCAACTCATCATCTTCAATTGCTAAACCATTACAAACAGTTTCATACCAAAATTGAGGACCTCATAATTTCATACTAGGATTTAACAAAGTAGCAATACCATAAATAGGGGAATAGGAAAAAAATATTTTTTAAACTTTGTTCTCATATAATCAATAGCAAGTTAATAAGTTTTCCTACCTTGTGGAAAATGAGCAAACAAATTTGCAAGTTGTGCAATATAAACTAAACAGTTAGAAATAGTAGGATAATATTGTCCAGGAAATTCTTTTGTAGCAATATGGAATTTTTCTAAAAAATAACAAGCACTTTAACATTAGCCCAATCCTCATACGTAAGGTAATTGTCATCATCACTTACATGTGCATTAAACGTTGAGTTTATGGGGTTTCTATATTCATATGCACCAACCAAAATTTCATACATGTAATTCCATCTAGTTGGACAAGGTTTAGGAACCTTTCTTTCTCTTAGGCCACAATCATCACATCTTTTAAAATATTCTCTAAGTCTACTTCTACGGTTTGAATGAAAAAGCTAGTTAAGAGCCATTTTAACCTTTTCAATTTGAATATTTAAAATTCTCATACCATCATCCACAGTTTAATGGTAAATATGACAAATACATCTAAAATAAAAAATGTTACTAAATGCATGATGTAGCGTAGTGGTAAGTAAGTCTATATCATTTGTGTTATTTGTAGCATTATCCATTGAAACCGACATTATTTTATCGCTAATGCAAAAAATATCTGCAAATATCTGTAACTGTGCTAGCAATAAAATGCCTTGTATACTGTGAAGCATATATGCGCTTTTGCATTATCCAATCCTCATCAATCTAATGACATGTAACAGTAAGGTAATCACAGTCGTTGTTATTTCTACCAATATCAGTTATAATAACAACACGATAATTTATATGAGTAAATAAATAGCGCAAATTGTTCATCTTCATGCTTATATTATAAATATCGCTCTTTACGGTAGTGCAAGGAAAAACTCTATAAGTAGGATTATAAATTTTTCTAATATAATGCACAAACGTAGGGTCAGAAGGAAAACTATAGCGTAAGCACATAACAGTTACCAATTTTGCCAATTCTTCCCGATCTTTTCGTGGATCATAATATAAAATACCACCGGTAAAAGTGTTAATTCCTGGTTGAAATTGATTTGAACTGGTACTAGGGTCAGTCTGACTTGGACTAGGTGCACTTTTCCCCTCGGTCAGAGCTTTCAGACGTTAATATTTGACGTTATCATTAGGTTTTTTTTAATGTGTCTAGCCAAAGATCCCGTTCCCGACCACATCCCACATATTTAAAAGCTAACTTTATACCACAACTTTTACACTTAGAGTTATTTTTTGAAACTAGTTGAGTAAAAAATGGCCAAGCATGAGATGTTTCCTGCCGTTTGGTAGGTTCTCTTGAAAAAGTAGGGACAGTAACGGGAGTATCAGATGGCTCATCATTTAGATTAGCAGCATTATCACTAGTTGGGTCAACATCAGGAGCAGGACTAGTGGGCGTATCATCGTCCGGTTGAGTTTCATCTAGATCAATTTCCTCATCATCATTTTCATCAATAGTATAATAATTATTACAATTGAGAGCATTCATTAATTAATGGTTTAAAAATTCACAGGGTGCAATATTATGGCAAAATTCAGTGTCGCTAAATTGTAATAAACTATTATCAGTATCAAGAATAACAGGTGTAGGACGGCTACGTGGTTTGGTTCAGGGAGCCGGGGGCAGGAGAGGAGGAACAACAGTACCACTAGATTCGCGAGTCTTGGATTTTTCCTTATTCTTACTTTTACCAAAAATATTTCTTAAGAAAGACATCTTAATTAACCAAGTAATATCAACTAAATAAAACAAACAAAACTATAGTATTAAGATTTAAGAGTTGGAACGAATTTACCGAATTGACGAACAACTTGTTGAAAATTGATTATCATTGAAGACTTGACGACTCCAATTCACCAACTTCACAATGTTTTCACAAATTGTAACAACCTTAACATTTTTTGACTATTTTTTCGAATAAAGTAAGCAATAGTAGCAACCTCATAATTTTTTCAATGTTTTTTTTTATAAAGTAAACAATTGTAGCAAGTATAGAAGAAAATTAGAGAGAGATTTTGATAGATTTGATATTGATTTTTAAGAAAAATAAAAGAATGAGGGGTTATTTATAGTAAAAAATATGGAAAAAGTGTAATAATAAAAAGTTTGGGGTTAAAAATTAGTAGGGGGTTAAATAGCAATTTTTTAAATACCCAACGACTATTTTTTAAACACCCAAGGGTTACTTTTTTAGAAAGCCAAATGGATCTTCTTTTTTTTTAATATATTCGTTGGACCCGCCAAGGCACCGGTCAGGTCCCGATCCCTTGGCGGGCCAAACGGGTCTGGTCCTAGTGGTTTCTTGCGAAAAACTGGCCCACGAGACCGGCACGAGCCCACCTCTCGCGGGTCAAACGGTACCGGTCTGTTTAACCCACTTAACCGCGGTCCCGGGCCATTCCTGGTCCCGTTCTGGCCCACTTTCCAGCCTTAGTAGGCATGAGGCTTGGGTCGCTTTTTCGAACAATTGTTCGCTTTTACGAAGAAGTCCAGCTTCGCAATCGCGAAGCCTTTGTCTCAACTGTGATAATTATTGGGGC
This sequence comes from Nicotiana obtusifolia, assembly GCA_002018475.1. Taxonomy (NCBI): domain Eukaryota; kingdom Viridiplantae; phylum Streptophyta; class Magnoliopsida; order Solanales; family Solanaceae; genus Nicotiana; species Nicotiana obtusifolia. The sequence continues at coordinate 27,526 of MCJB01038016.1, forward strand.
TATCAGGGTTCGCAAATGCGATACCTGGTCCGCAATTGCGAGGGTTCGCAAATGCGAACTCTGCAGCTGGACAAAAGGGATGGGAGACAGGATTTTTTAACATATTCTCTTATTTTAGAACCCTAGACTCGGTAGGAGGCGATTTGGAGTGGGAATTTTCATCTTAAACTTTGGATAAGTGATTCTAATATATTTCCAACTATATTCCATCAATATATTTTAGACTTAACATCAAAATCATATGGATCAAATGAAAATTTTTGAAAACTTTGTCAAGTGTTTGAAAAATAAGAATTTTAGTTCTGAGAGTCAACTTGGATTCGGATTTGGAAACTAATAATATATATGAACTCATGAGGTTATGGGTAGTCAAAATCTACCTTTGGACTCGGGTTTTGACTGGGCGGGCCCCGGATTGACTTTTGTTGACTTTTTGGAAAAAGTATAAAGACCATAGCTTTATCTATTGTAATTATTTTTCCTTGCATTGTTTGATGATATTAAGTCAAATTTTGGTTTGATTTGAGCCATGTGGAAGCAAATTAAAGTTATTTTCAAGGGTTGAGTTAGCCTAGTTGTCGTAAGTATCTTGCCTAACTTAATGTGGGGGAGCTACCCCTTAGGATTTGAGATTGATTGTGTCATTTGTGCTATGTGAAAGCCGTATACGCAAGATGACGAGTGGGTACACGAGTTATATGTGGCATTTGACCAGTTTAGGCTACTTAGACTCTTTCCACGTTTTAATTGAATTGTCATATCATGTTTTAAATTCTCATCGTAAATCTACTCTTACTTGTGTTGCTCTATCCTTACATGCCTTAAATGACTTTTTTAATCCTTATTCTACATCTTACTTGATATTTTGCTTTTATGCTTAGTTGTTGTTGTCTCTTTCATTGTTACATGTTACCTCTTACATTGTTGATTTATCATTATTCGAAGTCACTATTACATGTTATCTCTTCCATTGTTGATTTATCATTATTTGAAGCCATTGTTACATGTTATCTCTTTCCTTGTAAATCATTCTTATTTGATATCATAGTTACACATTATCTCTCTTATTGTTGAGTTATTGGTGTTGAAGTTGTGAAAGCCGTTATCACGTTTAGTCGAAGTTGTTTATTGTTGAGATTTCCTTCTTGTTGAAAAATTTACATTCATTGTTATTTTTAACATTCGTGTACACATTGTGGTTAGGCCATGGGCTATTATTGTGAAAACACTGATATTGTTGAACATTAGCAAGTTGTGGCATATGGGCAATTATGGTGCAATTTGTTATTGTGATGTGATATTGATTCGCATGCGGCGGTATAAGGATAGGGGTTAATGTGCACGTGGCAGCATAAGGTGGGCTAAAATGCGTGAAGCTATTTTAGAAAAAATATTTTCAAAACTATTTAAATGAAAGGCTCACGTGGCGGTATATAGAAATATTGTGATTAAAATTGAGAAATGTGAATATGAGGCGGTACCTCAGTTGTGATTCTTGTTTTGTATGAGGCAGTACCTCGTTTGTGATTATTGTTGTTTATCTCATGTTATAAAAAGTTATTGGCGAAACACTTCTTGTTGCTTTTCGTAATGGCCGACCGGTTGTTTTGAGCTCTAGTATGTCGTTCAATAGTTTGAGGCCTTGAGTAGCTTCACTTCATATTTTATGACTTGTACGCGTAGTCGGAATCGAATTTCAGTAAGTTCGGAGTTGATTTGGATGGAAAATTCTCAATTCGGAAGCTTTAAGTTGGAAGATTTGACTAAGGTTTGACTTTTGAGTAAACGACCTCGGAATTGGGATTTGAAGGTTTCAATAGGTTCGTTTGATGATTTCGGACTTGGGCGTATGTTCAGGTTGAGTATCGAGTGGTCCGGAAGCATTTCAGCGCTTATTGTGGAAAGTTGCCATTTTGAAGGTTTTAGAATTTCCTAAGATTGATTTGAAGTGAACTTTGATTTTATTGATATCCGTTTGGGATTCCGAGCCTTGGAATAGGTTCGTATCGTAATTTGTGACTTGCACATAAAGTTTGACGTCATTCCGAAATGTAAGCGTAGTTCGGACGCGTTCGGTGAAGCTTGAAAGTTTAAAAGTTGAAATAGGTGTTTTGATCGTTGATTCGTAGTTTGGAAGTTTTTTGGTGTGGTTTCAGGCCTCGGACAAATTTGCATCATGTTTTGGGAATGGTTGGTATGATTGAACGGGGTTCCTGAGGGCCTCGAGTGTGTTTCGGATGGGCTACTGGTCATTTTACCATGTTTGAGCTGTTGTTTTTAAGATTTGATGCATACTTCTTCGTGATCGTGAAAAAAGGGCCGCGAAAGCAAAGAACAAAGTGTTGTTCCAGGCCTTGTGAATTGCGATCGCGGAAGGAACTTCGCGATCGCGAAGAAGGATTTTTTGCGGCACAAGGCTAACTTTGGAAGCTTCTGTCTTGCAATCTATAAGGAATTTGGAGATGATCCAAAAATGAAAGTTGTAACCTTGGTGTCTAGTTTTTAGAAAGTCAAATCATTTATCATTTAGAGGTTTTTACAAAATGTTATGGCCATTATATTAGAGGCTGTCTGGAGGAATTGGGCAGCTTGTTTTTTGCGATCGCGATTGGTTTTCCGCAATCGCGAAGGGCAATTTTGAGCTGAGAAAAGTTGTGCTTTGTGATCGCGAAGGGAAGATACTTGGGTAAATGCTATATTTCGGGGGTTACCGGCCATTTTATCATATTTGGAGCTATGAAGCTCGGATTGAAGTGATTTTTGAAGTGATTTTCGCCATATGGATTGGATAAGTGCACTCTACTCGGTTTTGATTTTATTTCATGAATCTATCCTCGTTTTTGGCATTTGGTTGATGATTTTAAAAGAGAAATTGGAGGTTTTTTTCTAAAGTTTCATAGAATGAATTTTTGAGTTTTGAACGTCGATTTGGAGTCAGATTTGAGTGAAACTAGTATGGTCAGACTCGTAACTGAATGGGTTGTCGGATTTTGTGACTTTTGTCAGGTTCTAAACACGTGGGCCTGTGGGTTGGCTTTATTGACTTTTTGAGCGGAGTTGGAAATTGTTATAAATTAATTTATTATGAGTATTAGAGTATATTTTTATTGCTTTGCATATTGTTTGACTAGTTTTCGAGTGACAGGCATCGATTTGAGGTGCTAGAGTGGCGTTGGAGTCGGTTATTGAACTTCGAAGCGACGTAAGTCTCCTTTCTAACCTTGTGAGGGGGAAACTACCCCTTAGGTGATATAATTTTTATGTGCTACTAGTTATGGGTGCTACGAACGTACGAGGTGACGAGAGTCTGTACGTAGCTAAAGCATGTTTATGTCCGGATAGACTTAGGACTTTATCATGTAATAAGTGAACTGCTTGAACTCACTTTGCTGGCTTAATTAATTGAAATTATAATTGAAATTGATTTGGAAATATATATATATATATATATATTTGGCTGAGCCTTATCACCCCGAGTTGTTGGCAAGTTATTTGAGAAACGATAAAGGTTATATTCACATTGTGCTCATGTACTGTATTGTAAGCACGTGTCTCGTAATTCGATAAGTTACTTCCTTTCTTGTGGAGCAAGCCGAACGCCTCGGCAGTATAATAGATGCATCTATGGTTCGTGCTGCTCAACTCTCGGCAGTGTACATATTATTCTGGATTGGGACAAACAACCTCGACATAGTTGTCTGTTGTATCGCTGGCAGTCGAATATTCACGAGATTATCTTTCCACTGATGCTTGGCATTTCATGTGGTATTCCTTATCCGTTTGATATTGGCACTTGATATATCTAAGCTGTTTGAGGTAGAATACAAGACTGAGAAATTCATACCTTTAAAAGAAATTTTTGGAAATGTGAAGGATCCGACATGTTCATCTGGTGGTCATCTTGGCGCGTAGGCGCAGCTGCTGAAGGGACTTTATCGTGAGCTGCATTCCAGGCTATGCATCGCAGCCTATAGAGTGTTCATCGTACTATTTACTTTATCCTATCTTATTTACATTCCGGATAGATGTTGTATTATTACTGTATTCCTTAGTAAATGCTCATGCACTTGTGACACCAGATTTTGGGATATGCAAGTTGTTGCTTACGAATTTATATATCATTATCGCATTTCATTTCTTTTAGGGTTAGTACATATGTTGCACCCTAAACTTGTCCCCAAAAGTCAGTTTCCAATTCAACCTTTATGGGTGTTCCTTTTATATCCTATACTTGTCCGAAATGAATTTAATACCTCCCTGAAAGATGACATGGCAAAGGAAAAAAAATCTTCTTAAACGCGAGTGAAGAGCCAAAAGAATATTACAAACTCATTAAATTGTACATGAATCAAGTATTTATTGGACATTATGTCCTTACACTTAATTAGACGTGGACCTCTTTTCTTTACCTTTTCTATTTCCTTTTCTTCTCCAACTTTTCCTCTCTCCTCCTTTTCATTAGCAAAACCTCCATTGCTGCCTATTCCGCTTCCTCTTCCTGGCAGAAAATTAATTTGGAAAATTAACCGAAGGTTGTAAAAATCATCAGTTGTATTCTCACCTTTGACTATTGAGAACCCATGAAAATACATTAACATGGAAAAATTCAATCAAAGTATAAAATCCCACCAGATCTTGGCCGAAAAATTTCTTCCGGTGCCACTGAGCTTCCATTTTCTCCGATCAACCTCCAACCATTGGCTTGCCTAACGACGACATTGGGCGCCATCACTACCTATAGGATTTTGGACCGTGACAGTTTGGTATCAGAGCATTAGGTTCACTTAGGTCTCACGAGTTAGTAGCAAGTCCAATAGAGTCTTGCGGATCGGTACAGAGACGTCTGTACTTATATTCGAGAGGCTACAGGACTATTAGGAGCACTTCCCTTCTTGATTCCTCTTCGTGCGGTTTGATTCCATTGGAGCTTATGCCTTTATTTCCTTCCTACTCAAACTTATGCGGCGAGAAGCGCTTGTTATCAATTGGGCATCGAGGAGTTATAGAGGTACTGTAGGCATGGTGCAGGATGTTTCTTCCTATGTATTCCGGCAGGCTATTATCGTCGCCTTGCGGAAAGGTGTTTTGTCGTTTCAGCTCAGCATCTGTATTTCCTATGGTTTCGAGGCTATGACAGACTATCATGTTCTTTATGCATTGTTATCCCATAGTGTTGGTGTAATGGTAGGGTCTTTGTTTTTATGTCGAGGCAGTGAATGACTTGAAAGGAGGATTTCTTAGTGCAAGGTTTAAAGGTTCGGCATTTAATTCCAGTGGAGGAAAAGAAATCAAACTATGGATGTTCAAGTTTTGGTGATAGAGTAACGAGACTTGATATTTTCGAGCGTGGTGGAATTCTCATTGGTGATGTGGGTTGTCGTCCTTGTTTGAACACATTAAGGTTCGCCGACATTATGGTCTTCCGTGGTTTTCCTTTGGGGCAGGGTGTTGTGAAATGGTGCTTGAGAAGCGGGTTGTTAGAGATGGATAGCAGTTTCAGAATCAAATCGGTGTTTCTAATGCTGATGGCTCGAGAAAGATGATCTTCGAAGAGGCTTAGAGTTGGTAGCAATTTATTAGTTTAGGTGCTACAGAGATGGATTATGATTTGAGGCAGTATTTTGGCAGCAAAGGAGGAGGAATGACATGGGGGGAGGTGTCTCGCAGTGGTTGAATTGCTAGAAGGTCAAGTGTGAACAGCAGAGGTCGAGAAGTTGCTTAAGTAGATGGTTTAACTGAAGTGGTCTGGCAGAGTAGCGTATGAATTCTGTGGTAGGATTGTCACGTGCCTTGAGAAAGTTTAGAGCGATTTGGGATTCATGGTAGAAAGTGACTAGGTCTACGAATTTTATTTGTGATGGTAGCTACTGTACGGAGGAAGATTAAATATGGCAAAGAGGAGTTTGCTTGAAATGAAGAGGGGTGTGAAAACTTGATTATTGTTTTTAGGATGCAACGTGACTTCGAGTTTGAAATGTGTCAGACTTTCAGTTGATGTCAATGGGGAATGAACAGACTTGCACAGCCGATTGACGAGCATGGGCTCAAGCGGGTTTACTGATTTCGTAGTAGTGGTACCCAATGCGGCGTCGTCGGAAGATGTCTGTATGGAATTCTACTGGTGGGTCATCTCCTTTGAGTAGGTTAGCGGTTGTATGATTTTGATGAAGTTCTACGAAGAGTTCTACTTACTACCCGACAAAAGGTCGAATATGCGATTGTGGCTGATAATTCGGAACGTTCATGAAAATTTTAGCAAGAGACTATGAGAAATTTGGCGGGTTGGCGGTGCTAGATTATGCTAATTGAGAAGGATGAATCTTTGTGGGTTCTACATTACGTGATGGTAGCTTAAAGTTAAGTGGGGGAACCCACCGTCTACGATTGGATCGCGTGGTTGTCTGCTTGTGAAGTTTCTAGTTATCGGTGCATTGGTGGATTATTTATGACTAAGAAAAGAAAACATCAGAGGTAATTCAAGCAAAGAACTTGATGAATATGTGGTATATTTTTCCTTATCGACTCAGGTGCAGGTTTTGGGAAGATTTAGAGTTTATGCTTCTTGTGGATGTGATGTACAAGAAAAAAAATTTATCCGCTTGCTTCTTTGGGAGTGTTCATGTGCTGACAGTGCACTAGAGTTTGGCTTATATTCGGGACCAAGTCAGAGTGGGTGACTCCCAATAGTGGTTTGAATGGGTTTGTTCTATGGCTGAGGATCGGGATTTTGCAGCAGAGTGTGAAGAATACTTGGAGAATTTTCTATGTTATCATCGGGTCAGTGGGGCAGCATTGGAAAACTGGGAGAAACAGTTCCGGATATGTGAAAGGTCTTTCAGAATGGGTGTATCACTTTGAGATGTTGTAGTGCGCATGAGGAGGGTATGAGATGGTTCATGGGTATTGAGACGATGTGGGCTCGTAAATTGGGTCACTCGGGAGGAGTGTTGTTGAGTTTCGTTATGTTCTCGAATGGAGCTATTATTATTTCTAAGGCAAGTCAAGAGTAAATTGAAAGAAGTGAGGTCGGTTAGAAATGGTTTAAATCAGCATAATTGTGGCAATGATTAGTTCCTTCGGCATGTTAAGTTATACATGTGGTTTGTGGTTGTACGCGCGGGCTTGACAGCCACCATAATTTGATTGATTTGAGAGGTATTTGATTCCAATGGCCTTGTTATGTGTGAATGGCTCCTGGAAGAATTATGACGGTGTAGACCACAAGAGGTTTTTATTTTCTGCGGTTATGGGAATTCAACTGCGTGTTGCAACGGTTCTTCTAAAATGAGTTAAGTGAAAGGGTTCTAGCCAATGAAATTTTATTCTACCAGTAGTACAAGGGTTATGATGAATTCGTGCACTCTCGCGTAGCGGCATGATAGGTGCAGTGAGCGGCATGGGAATTGAAAGTGGAGGATCAAGGTTGGTGTTCGATGTTGACAAGAATGTCACTAGCTCGGATGAGTAAAGAAGAATTCAGATGTTCGGAGTAAGCTGGTATTTTCTTTAGTGTCACCTGACAACGGTGTCCTCTGTAAGAGGCATTGTGTATTAATTTGCGGATTCTTGATTTGCACTAAAAAATTTGTACAGTTGGAGGTGTAGATGTCCAGACTATGCTACCTAGTGCGGAAGGTCATGGGAGTATAACTCACGAGAAGACCATATAAGTGTAACGAGTTATTCACTTGATTGTTAAGGGTTGAAACCAAGTATGGAGATCATGGTACTATCGCTAATGTGAGAGTTTATTCCTGGAAGGTGCTCTATTCCTTGGTTGTGGACTGTGGGGGTTTGTTCCCGATTGGACGACTGCTCGTGTGTGTCATGAATAGGGCCATTGTGGATCCTTGAAAAGTTGTTGGCACAGTATGGCATGATCAGAATTGATTTGAGGTCCCTTGGTGGGTCTAATGTATATGTATGCTCTACGTTAGGTCGGATGTCTTCATTCGTCATAACATTGCTTACGGAGGAGTCTTCCGACATCGGGTGTTATTCCCGTCGTCAGCTATTCCATGTAATACTCTTTTGTGCCAGTGGGTCGTAAGACGACTTGATTATTCGCACATATGTTGTGATCCCGTGTAGTTTTTGGTGTTATATGAGCAGGATGGCTCTCGAGATATAGGCCATTTATTGCACCTTAGTCGTGCTTGGGTTTTTGTAGCGTATGGCGCTATCTGTCTCTCCAAGGTTGTAGATGCACTTGTCGTGCTTGTGGTCGATGTTCGAGCATTCATAAGTATAAGCATTACAGCTTGATGGATGTTTCCTTATTGATTGTTGTGTGGATCGGGCAGCACGCCGCTTACGGGTATATTGTTTGGATCAGGTGGTATGCTACCACGGGTATGTTGTGTAGATCGGGTTGCGCGCCACAACCATGTCATGCTTGGATCGGGTTGCACGCTGTAACAATGTCATATTTGGATCAGGTTGCACGCTGAAACAGTGTCATATTTGGATCGGATTGCACGCCGCATCTGTGAGATGTTGAGTACAGTTACCTATACTTATTTTGTATGGCTTGTTTCTCATCTCTGAGAATGTCAGTCATTTTATTCGTTACGCGGGCTGGGTAGTTCCTTATCGGAGTTCGTTCTTCCTTATAAGTCATATTCGAGTTGTAGCTTGTTGCCACTTTGATGGTGCTGAATGAGATTTTAAATGGTGTCTGAGGTGGCTTATTTCCCAAGCTGCTTGTACTGGGTGGGACGGGGTTATTGGACCTGAGATCGGCGCGATCGGATTCAAGTAGGGTATATTAAAGAGAAAATATCGTTATTCAGTTTAGAATGAGGTAATGGTTCTTGTCAGGTGAAGAGGCCCTATGATTTATTGTTTTGGCAGGTGGTTATGAGTTTCTACACATCTCTTTTATCATGGCAGTATTGCGAGAGTCGGAACATGGCTTACATGTGTTATCAGGCGTATTGCGGGCATCAGATTCATGAAATTGCATCTATAGTAGTCAGAGGATGTTATTATGGGCATGGGAATTATGCGGTGCATGGTATGATTTCACCAAAGGTGCATGATCATGTTTTGGTACAGTGTGTAGTGATTGATGCAGTGTTCGTATGTTAGAATCGGGTCTTATGGAGAATTCTGGATGTTGGAACCTGGTTCTAAGGCTTGTTGGCTAAGAAAAAAAAAGGAAGGATCTTCAGTCTGGCTCGAGCTAATGTGCTCATATGGATTATGGTGGCACAGGTAGGTGTACGAGGTCTTAAACAGTGATTTTGGACAACTCCGGAACAGTTCTTGGCATGTTCGAGGACGAACATATGTTTAAGTGGAGGAGAATGTAACGACTCGACTGGTCGTTTTGATCTTTAGTGTGTCATTCAGCGGTTTGAGGCCTTGAGTAGCTTCACTTCATATTTTCGACTTGAACGCGTAGTCGGAATCGAATTTAAGTTCGGAGTTGATTCTGATGAAAAATTCTCAATTCAGAAGCTATAAGTTGGAAGAGTTGATCAAAGTTTGACTTTTGAGTAAACGACCTCGGAATCGGCATTTGAAGGTTCCAATAGGTTCGCATGATGATTTCGAACTTGGGCGTATGTTCGGGGTAAGTATCGGGTGGTCTGAAAGCATTTTGGCGCTTATTCTGGAAAGTTGGCATTTTGAAGGTTTTAGAATTTCCTAAGATTGATTTGAAGTGAACTTTGTTTTTATTTATGTCCGTTTGAGATTTCGAGCCTTGGAATAGGTTTGTGTCGTGATTTGTGACTTGCACGTAAAGTTAGGTTTCATTCTGGAATATTCAAGCATAGTTCAGATGCGCTCGGTGAAGTTTGAAAGTTTGAAAGTTGAAATATGTGTTTTGATTGTCGATTCATAGTTTAGATGTTATTTGGTGTGGTTTGAGGCCTCGATCAAGTTTGCATCATGTTTTGGAAATGTTTGGTATGATTAAACGGGTTCCCAAGGGCCTGGGGTGTGTTTCGGATGGGCTACGGGTCATTTCGCCATGTTTGAGCTGTTGTTTCTAAGATCTGGTGCATCCTTCTTCGCGATCGCGAAGAAAGGGCCGCCAATCGCGAAGAGCAAAGTGTTGCTCCGGGCCTTGTGAATTGCGATTGCGGAAGGAACTTTGCAATCGCGTAAAAGGATTTTTTGCTGTCAGTAGTCTGACTTCGGGAGCTTATATCTTGCAATCTAAAAGGAATTTGGAGATGATTCAAAAATGAAAGTTGTAGCCCTTGGTGTCTAGTTATCATAAAGTCAAACCATTTATAATTTGGAGTTATGTACAAAATTTTATGATCATTATACTATAGGTTGTCTGGAGGAGTTGGGCAGCTTGTTCTTCGCAATCACGATTGATTTTCCGCGACCGCGAAGGGCAATTTTGAGCTAAGAAAAGTTGTGCTTCGCAATCGCGAAGGATATATACCTGGGCACAACTATATTTCGGGTGTTTCGACCATTTTATCATATTTGGAGCTATGAAGCTCGGATTGAAGCGATTTTTGAAGCGATTCCCGCCATATGGATTGGGTAAGTGTTCTCTACTCGGTATTGATTCTATTTCATGAATCTATCCTCGTTTTTGGTGTTTGGTTGATGATTTAAAAAGAGAAATTAGGGATTTTTTTCTAAAGTTTCATAGAGTGAATTTTTGAGTTTTGGACGTTGATTCGGAGTCGGATTTGAGTGAAATTAGTATGGTTGGACTCGTAATTGAATGGGTTGCTGGATTTTGTGACGTTTGTCCGGTTCTGGGCATATGGGCCTGAGGGTTGACTTTTCGAGTGGAGTTGAAAATTATTATAAATTGATTTATTACGAATATTAGAGTATATTTTTATTGGTTTGCACATTGTTTGACTAGTTTTGGAGCGACGGACATCGGTTTGAGGTGTTAGAGTGGCATTGGAGCCGATTATGAAACTTCGGAGCGAGGTAAGTCTCCTGTCTAACCTTGTGAGGGGGAAAATACCCCCTAGATGATATAATTATTATGTGCTACTAGTTGTGGGTGCTACGTATGTACGAGGTGACGAGAGTCTGTACATAGCTAAAGCATATTTATGTCCGGGTAGACTTAGGATTTTATCATGTAATATGTGAATTACTTGAACTCACTCTGCTAGCTTAATTAATTGAATTTATAATTGAAATTAATTTTATATATATATATATATGTATACATATATATATATATATAAAATTAATTT